>JAQPPZ010003375.1:0-199136 GCA_028583015.1 Wollemia nobilis
AAAGAAAAACTTTTCTCGTTTATGAAATGAACGAGAAAATTAAAGGAGTAAATATTTAATTAAAGGAGTAAATATTTACTCTTTTTTTAAATTAAAGGAGTAAATATTTAATTGAGTGGTTAGAACCACTACTCTATCTTGGAGTATGTCCAAGATAGAGTAGTGGTTCTAACCACTCAATTTGGGCTCCTTGGCCTAATTACTCTAAACTACAGATCAGACCTACAGTTTATAGTTGAACCGCAGATGAAACTTGTAGTTTATAGTCTAGACCACAACTATCACCTGTGGTATTAACTAAAGTTCAGTTGGCCTCCAATCCGAGCCAAAATGGTTGGAACGACCATTTGGTCTAGAAGAAGGTGGTTAAAGGATGAAAGATACCATAAGCTTCCATTCAAACTATCCTAACCACCCTTTCTTGATCTTGGCTTCTGCATGAAGCCACCCCTAGCCCTAGGGACATGCTATAAATACCCCCTTCAAATGTGAAGAAAATATACAAAGTTGATTGATCAAGAGAGAAACGAAGCCCTATTAAATTGCATATTGAATGTGTGCATTTGAGAGCTACTTTGTCAATACTCAAAAGGTCAATTAGTCATGTATGCCCTAGGTGCATAAGAGAGTCAAGAAGCACAAATCCAGCCAAATGAAAGTCCTTCACATCAAACCAATCGCCGAATAATTCTGAGGACACCGAAGGCAATGCTTGAACATCAAATCGAACAAGGAGATCTAGCTCACCAACCCTAGTTTTGAGGGCAAACCTATCAGAGAGAAAATCGTGGCTTTCAGCCATAGTTTATAGTGCAGACTACGCCTCAATGCTATGGTTTGCAACAGAAGTAAGATTCCCTTACTTTTATTTTTCTAGTTTACTTAAATAGGATATATTAGTCATTTTATTGTTGTATTTGATATATTAGAGACTCTGACTAACCGAAATAGGGATTTTATTAGATTTTTTTCATTATGGCATGTAGGACACTATTGGCTTCTTTCTATGCTTTCATGCTTTATTTCACATTAGTAGGCCATCAGATAGTTAGTTGTGCTATTGCTTTATGCATGCATAATAATATTTATCAATTTAACATAGGTTTAACACATTTTGTATGCTTTCTTGATTTCATATGTTATTAGCATCGTTGTGTTCAATTTCCTCAAAGGACCTCATCATGAGAGGTTCCCAATGCTTTTAATGCTTCTCTGTTGTTTCTTGATCACAAAGATCTATATTGAAGGGGAGTCCATATCATAACCCTTCCTTGATGCAAAGATGAGGGCTTACTCCACCCTAGAGCAGTTTGTGTCACCCTACGAAGGCACATTAAGCATCATACCTATCTTGAAGAGGATTACAACCACAAGAAACCTTATTGTAATATTGTATCAATGTGATTATCCCTAAGAGGGACGTAATTGTAACATAAATTGGACTTCATAATGAAATAAAGCGTTTATCATACATATTGTTGTCAATTTTGTCTTTTATGCATGTTGATTATTCATTTACTATTGCAATAATGGTATTATTGCCTCGGGTGTGAGCCTTTCTGGTGGTTACAGATGGCAATAATGGTGGGACTATGCATTGCTAGCAATCTAACTTGAGTTTCTTATTTTTTGGGACTATGCATTACTAGCAATCTAACTGTAGATCTCACCTATGGCCCAAAAAATTAGTCATAGCTACAACCTGTGGTTCACACTGCTGCCCATATACCCAACCTACGGTTCACATCTGACAACTCAAATAGTAGAGGACAAAGCCCAGATCGAATGTGGACCTAAGGTAGGCCCTATTTTTCACCTGCTATGTCTGTTTTTTCCTCTGCCTATTTCCAGAATGTTCGAATCATATTGCAACTAGGAAAAAAGAAACTAAAAATGAACTAAGTCCTAGATTAGCATTTAATTTTGAATCATCAGAAAGGTGCTGCTAGGAACAACAAACCTCTGATTGTAGTCCACCCTAGGCTACAATGTGCTTGATAGATATTGTGTGTCGGTTTACATGTTTGAGGCTCGATTAGATGCCATTTATCATCATAATGTGCATTGTCTAAAATAACATCTATATTAGTTTGCATTCTCTGAATTTGAAATGTTATTTCATTTACCTATCATATAGAGAACAAGCATGAGTGCTACATGATGCATTTATTTTTGTACAATTAAAAAGAGCCACACACACCATATTACATAAAAATACTAATGAGTTGGGCTTTACATCCAATCACTAGTAGGGCTGCAGCGAGATAGGAAGTGATATCCATCCGCTGGTCCAAATCCCACGTACCCTTTGTTACTATACCAATACTGGGTCCAAGAACCTTTCATACCCTAGAAAATTTGCATATACTCATCTTCGAAGGGTATGACGTTGATCAGGGGAAAGTGGGTGAGGAATTGGGAGAACCTATGCTACCTTGTTGAGTATGGACTTCATTCCCATATTTCAACTTGTGCAAGTGTATAGGTGAAAGCCAATTTAAACTGAGAATAAAATCCAACAATTTTTCAAAACACGCGAGAGTTTCTTTACTGATACAACACATCTTGAAAACACATCAAACAGTTTAGGGCTCATTTTAAAATTTAAAAAGAAGATAATCATCATTGTATACCTTGTTTACTAAATAAAAAAAAAATAATAATAAATCTAGATGTTAGGTACACTATGGTGGATACATGGGGTGGTTGGCAAAGGCACAAGCCTGAAGCCAATGACAAAGCCCCAACTGATTCACAATTGCATGTATCTGGTCCTCAACCACATGAGTAAACCGAATGTCGTTCGACAAGCATTAGAGGAGACAAATCAACACGAGGGGACCCTATACCCCTGATATACTAGCATCAGTACATTCTTCTAGACGCAGATTAGAGTAAGAAGCCTCTCAACCTGAGGGTGCTCCACTTAGAAGCCATTATCGATACCGTATTGCAAGTGTGTCTACGGGATCGGCTGAAGAGTATGTCATGCAAGGGACCAGGTTGGTACCCATTCACACCAAGTCTATGGGATGTACCATACCCCTACCTTCTGAGAATAGAAGGAATAGAGATCTGCCCATTCAAGGACAAGTAGACAGGCTCCCTACTGAGCACAGGCCTATCCATACTCCCCCATGTATTGTAGCATGCAATATCACCATTGATATATCAAATGTGGGAGATAATGGAATGCCACCCAATGAGAGGTGGAGGTCTAGATAGTTCGATGGTCTAGGTAGTGTTTTAGAGTAGTTTGGCCACAAGCCTTCAATGCCACCCACTCGTACCCCAAGTAAGCGTAGCGGGAGCATCATCAAGACCACTAGGGAGCACAGAGAGGCTTCTAAGAACCCCTATGTTACTCAGCCACTATCTACACATGGTGGCATCCAGTATAGAGCTCATATGGATGCCAATATCATCTACAATAACAAAGGCAAAAGCGTAGCATATCAATTTGAGGGGTATAGAACCTACAAGGTCACTCATACAAAGCAAGCATACCAGAAGTATCCCACAACCGATCAGGTCAAAATATCATATCGACTGGCATCTGAGTAGAAATGCCAACTCCTCCAAGATCAATTAGAGGATGCTCACCTAGAGAGGCAACATATTAAATAGGAAGATATTTAGGCACAGAGGCTCACCAGGCAGAGGCTATATGAGCAATGCATGCATGATGAGTGTATCCTTATGTAGAAAGATCACATAGAGCAGGAAGATAGGTTAGCCAGTGCTGGTCTATATTCTCAGGATGAGCATAGGGAACGAGTGCACATGAAGGCTTTTTCACAAGCCGATATACACCAAGAGCGCATAAGCGTTCATACTCATATTATTGCTCAAAAAAGAGAGCAACCGCTTTCGTTCAACCATCAAGGGTGGCAACTGTATGAGGAGATAGAGGGAGACGAAGCTGAACAAGAGCATCCCAAAGAATCCCATATCGAATATGAGGATACATGCCCTCCACCTCAATAGAAGAAAGTTGTACCTCCTAGACCGCCTTCGCATCGACTTAGAGAGGAAGACATTCTTTCCTCGTAGGATTACAAAGTATTAGTGGAGAAAGTAAAGGCTATTGAGAAACAAGGCATAGCTTTTCAAAATACAACATTGAAGAAGATCCATAACGAACCCTTGGATCCCTTAGTGCCTACTCTGCCATATTAGAAATATTTCAACATGCCTATATTAGATAGGTTCAAGGGTGATGAAGATGCGCAAGAGCATGTTACAAACTTCTTGGACACTTGTTTCTAGATTGAAAGCAATGATACCTTGTTATTGTGCACCTTCATCACAACCCTCTCGAGCACAGCACGAGAGTGGTTTAACCAATTGAAGAAGCATAGAATAACTAGTTTTGAGCAACTGGTTGACACTTTCCTAGATCGCTTCTCTTTTGGCATCGAGAAATAAGCCAATATTTTTGGTTTAACCGTGTTGACTCAACGTGATGATGAACCAATCAAGTTATATGGGAAGATATGGTGGAGGATAATGGCAGAACTAACGTGAATGTTTATGAAGAGTTGTGCCAAGCACATCTCACTATTGTTGTAGCTACAACAATATCAAATGTTCGAAGAAGTTGTGGCACAAGCCAAAGTGATTGAGGATATGAAGTTGCAGGAAGGTAAATTAAAGCTCAAGAGAAGGAAGGAAGGGTATAAGAAGAGTACCACAAAGCAACAAGGCAAGTAGGCCCATGTAAATTAGGTAGTGCTAAACATACAAAATAAGGATAAAGATCAAAATAAATAGAATTATCAGACCCAACCTCTTCCTGCACAATACAAATAGTGCAAGAATAACTATAAGGGAAAAAACAAAGAGCAACTCCTCCCTTAGAAATTCATGCCACTGACGGAATATTTGACATCAATTTTTTGTCAATTATATGAGGCCAAGGCAATAAGACTACCCGAAGTCAAATTGGTTGATCCTAATCAGTCCAATTCCAAGGACTATCAAAACGACTTATTTTGCATATTTCATAGAGTGAAAGGCCATGGCATCGAGGTATGTTTGTATTTCAAACATATTGTGTAAAATATGATAGAAAAAGGGGAGCTCGTAGTCCCAAGAAATCCTCAAGCTCCAGACAACCAAAACATGGGGATTTACAAGAATCCCCTACCAAACCATGAGGTGCCCCATAACCATGCTTGCTAGGTCAACCAAGTGCAAGTCGAACCCCCTATCCAGGGGTTCATAGGTATGGTCAATTTTGTTACCATAAATGGGAGGTATGAAAAATCAAATCAACCTCATGCTCCCATCTAGATACAAGACATGCCTCACCAGAGGTCGATACAAAATATTACAGGCCCATCGACGAGACCGGTGGTGACCATTAGGAGCAGGCTAGTTCAAAACTTGCAGATGACTCCTACAAAGTTATCAATATATGAGCTCATATAGAAGTCCCCTAGGCACAAGGAGACTCTTATGGATATTTTAAGGTCCATTTAAGTACAGTCCTAGGATGCATAGGCATTTACAAACTTCTGGGGCACGTACAATAGTATCAGGAACCAATGATACAATTCTACGATCATGAAGTAAAGATGGTTTCTACAGATGTGGCTGACCCGCCACTACATATCATCGCATGTGTCAACCACGTGCCATTTAAAAGGGTCTTGATTGACATTGGTTCATCAATAAATATAATTACAACCAAGGGCACTACACCATTTGAAATTTCCAAAATCACACATCATACCAACCACTTTTACATTGAGAGTATTTAACGATGCACTATGCTCTATGGTTGGCACGATAATCCTACCAATTTAGGTAGGGTTAAATACCATTTTTATAATGTGTCATGTGATAGAAGATGCTATGTAGTATAACATCCTACTAGGAATGCCTTAGATCCACAAAAATGTGTTGCGTCCCCTCGATATTACATCAGTGTATCAAATACATACACGAGGGACAGGTTCATGTGGTTTCATCAGATGAAGAACCATTTAAATTCATGAACCTAGCAGATTTGCCTAGGGGTTTCATTCTACCATCAAAACACTTGGAAATATGACCCATGTCATCGATAAAGGTTACAAGAGGTAAACAGACAGTACATTTTCAACTATCGATAGTTGTATCAAACAAATATGAACATACCACTGCAACTTCTCTAAGACCGAATGGATCAGTAATGCATTAGGATGATGAGATATTAAAGGTGAGATTGGGCAATAAATAAGTAAAGAAAGCACCCGAACTAGTCACTGTCGAGGCTGCAACTCCCATGGAAATGGAAGAAGCCCAAGATCAAGTCGAGGAGGTACCTCAACCTACCTCACCTGCATCATCAACAAGGTCATCCACAACACAGGTGACTGTTCACCTAGCCAATATAGGCTTGGGTTAATATCTCATGCAAAATATGATCTTTGGTCCTATTCTAGAGACTACATGATAGATGGGCCGACTGATTTCCCATCGATATCCGGTTGGATCCCTAGTGTCGTTGGGTGAACCACCCAACCAGACGAACTTCATCTATGCTAGGCTAGACCAACTTTCGACACGAACGCCCATGGAAGTAGATGATGATGATCACTACATAGTGAACGTTCATTACCTGTACAACCTAGAGTACACCATGCGTATATTTGAAATTTATCACTGGCATGGTCAGGGCCTTGGTCTCTTTGAGCAAGGACATAGGACCCCTATTGAACCACATTATCATTTTATGACTGATAGGTTCAAATTAGGATTACAAATTCAAGGACACAATGATCTGCTAGCTGCATTACTAGATTATTTATACCTGAGTCTGGGGGATGATTTGGATTTTAATTCGTATCATCCTAAAATGCCTAGCCTTCAAGAAAACAACCCAAAGGTTTTTTTCATCACTGTTAAGCCACTTGAAGTGGACTATGAAATGTCCTTGAAGTAGAATTCCAAAGGCAACATGGGTCATCAAAACTGTGACACAATCGATGACATAGGTGTGCAGGGTCATAACCCTATAGTTTTAGGTGATCTCGACTTAGGAGATCTTTGTAGTGAATATGGGGAGGAGTCCACCTCTGAAATAAGTGGACCAAGTTATGATGCAGATGGTGAGTCCTCAAATGATGATCAATATGAAGAGGAAATTATACGGGCCTTCATGGTTTCGACATTTTTACGTCATTTACTACCCATAGATAAATTGGATGAGAGAGAGGAGCACCTCATGGTCGAGAGTTATTATGAATATGAGACAGAGTAGGCTTTTTTAAGGCCTCTTCCAGCTAATCTCTCAAAATTTATGGACAAGATAGAGTGGTTCGCCCATAGTAGCAATCATAGTGATGAAGATGAGGTGACCAATTTGAGGCCCGTGTATCTGTAGCATCTATTACCTACAGAATTGGAGTACATTAGTGAGGAAGTACCTCTCAACACCGATCACTTTGAGGAAGAAGAAAATCTAGATTTTGTAGTAGTGTCATATATACAATTGTTCTATCCAATTCTTTTGAATAGTGAAGACAGTGACCATGCAACCAGATATATGGGACCGCATTTGTCAGATCACCCCCCACATGTAGGGGCAAATGAAGGATTGTACTTCGATAGTGACAACGAAGATTAATTAAAGAGGGCCTATCTTGGACCCCCTTCCTTACATCACCATCATCAACCCATAGACATTGAAGAAGTCTATCGACAGTTGCATGTTGGACATCGACTGAGACATAAGAGGCCAACTTTGGATGAAATTGATCAAATGGTTTTTCCACCTCTGTCGACTTACATAGAGATCTCACAACCCAATGATCCTATTTTACAATCAGTGCATAGAAGAGATCCTATCATTTTTATCTCTCACAGAGAGGATCCATTTGTATCTGTATCATTAGAGCCAGATCTTGGGTATGGAAGCTGCATCAATGATGTAGAGTTTGGTTCATGTGGTCCTGGAGATCAATTCCATCCCACCAACATGGTCTCCATTTATTTGACCACTCTACTCCATAATCTAGAAGATCCCTCCAATCCATTGCATCTAAATAGGGATGCTATCGATTGGGATCGCGTTGATTTTCCAGTAGATCCTGAATAGTTCTTCCCTAACGAAGAAATGTTACAACCATTTCATTTTGCACCAGGTTGTTTTTATGATGTTTATCATGCTAAGGATGCTTCTGACGAAGAAAATATTAACCCAGCCGATGACATCCATTTGATTCCTATTCCTCATCATCTTTAGGAGGGATCTCATATGTTAGTAGAGGAAACCTTCAAAGTGGATATCAATAACGACCCCAAAAATCCAAAGAAGGTTAAATTTGGAGAGAGTCTCACTCCAGATGAGCATGATAGCACCATACCTCTGCTGAAAGAGATACCTGACCTTTTTTCTTGGACATACAAAGATATGCCTGGTCTAGACCTAAAATTGGTTATTCATAACCTTTCATTAGATCCGTCCAAGAAGCTTGTCAAGCAAAAGCTCAAAAATGCATCCAATAGTAGCCTTAATGGTGAAATATGAATTGCAAAAGCTATTGGATGTAGAGTTTGTCATTTCCATCGACTATCCATAATGGGCATCCAATATGGTACCTATAGGAAAACCTGATGGAAGGATCCGTATTTGTAAAAAAATTAGAGACCTCAACAAGGCAACACCCAAATATTTGTTTCCGTTGTTGAATATCGATGCTCTAGTAAATGCGATAGTAGGTCATGAAATGCTTTCCTTAATGGATGGTTATGCTGATTATAATAAAATTTGGATTAAGCCCGAGGACCAGCATAAAATTGCATTCATAATGCCATGGAGAATATTTTTCTATAAAGTTATACCATTTGGTCTTAAAAATTTTGGTGCCACATATTAGCGGGCTATGACATATATTTTTCATGACTATATGCACAAAATACTAGAGAATTATATGGACAACTTGTTGGCTAAGTAATTGTTGCGTAGCGAGCATGTTGAAGTCCTAAGAAAAGTCTTCAACTGCCTCATCGAGCATAATGTGAGATTGAATCCAAAGAAGTGCGTAATTGGTGTAACTTTAGGTAAACTCTTGGGATTCATCATCTCAAAGCGACGCATCGAGGTACATCGAGTGAAGGTCAAGGCTATTTTAGAGATGTGTCCTCCCACTAATATCAAGGAACTAAGAAGCCTTCAGGGTAAAGTAGCATCCATAAAGCGATTCATCGCTCAACTATCATATAAATATCGACCCATGAATCGACTGTTACATAAAAGGGTCCCATTCAACTAGGATGAGGATTGTCAAGCAGATTTCACTGAGATCAAGCAATACCTGGCAACGCTGCCAGTACTAGCTCCATCGAGTCCAGAAGAGCCTTTTCTACTATATATATCGGCGACCGACTTTGCGTTGGGGACCATGCTAGCCCAAAAGAGCATGCAAGGCAAAGAGCAAGTCATATATTATATTAGTTGAACTATGGTGATTTACGAGCTAGAATATGCATATGTTGAGAAATTGTGTTTAGTAGTAGTGTTTGCTACCAAGAAATTACGACACTACATGTTAAGTAATACAACAAATGTTATATCAAAAAAAAATCCTTTGGAATATATGATGAGCAAGACATATTATAATACATTACTGCAAAGTGGATAATGCTATTGACAAAATTTGATCTAGAATGTATAAGTCATAAGTCCATTAAGGGACATGTCATAGTAGATCAGTTAGCTGAGGTACCATTGTCAAACAATAGGCCTCTCACTATTGAGCTTCTAGATGATGTAGTGTTTGTAATATTCAAAGCTCCTGAACATGAAGAACCATAGAATAATGTTGATATGACTATATTCTTCGATGATTCAAAGTGCGAGCAAGGAGCTGGTGCAGGAATAGTGTTCTTCACACCACAAGGAGCTCCAATGCCCTTGTCATTTAAACTAGACTTCCTGTGCACAAAAAATAATGCTAAGTATGGAGCCCTACTACTGGGCCTACACACAGCTATCACCATGAACATTAAAATATTAAACATCTTTGGTGACTCCTTTCTCATAGTCAATCAAGTAAAAGGATTATTTCAGTGTCGATGTCTTATACTGAAAGCCTACAAAGATCTTGTTGCCACATATCTAGCTAAATTAGAATGGTATGACAATGAGACAATCCCTCATTCATAAAATAGGTTCAAAAAAACCATGGCATCTTTGGGATCCTTAATCCCTCAGAATATGTCAGCCAATTTTACTACCATCAATGTCAAGATGCTTTCACACCCTACAACAGAGCATGCACCCTTTGATAAGAAAGGATCAGTCAACATGATTAGTGTGGAACCAAAAGCTGATTGGTTTTGAAAAGCTAAAGACTTTCTTAAGAAAGCATCCTGAGGGTCCTTAACTGCCTAGAGTCCTACAGAGAGTGGCCCCACCATTCACCATAGGGTTGTTTCCCAATCTACATTTGCAAAGGTAAATACGTAGAGGGTGCAAGTCATCTTAGTAGTCGAAGTTGAGGCTCGATAAAATTGGATGTCACCAATTCAAGAATTCCTAAAACTTGGTTTTGTCCCAGAGGGACTGTCGCATGTCGCAAGATGCACATTTAAATAGAAAGCGACTAAGTATGTCTTAATAGGAGATATTTTGTACCATCAAAGTTACAATGGAGTTCTCCTTTGTTGTATTGAGTTCCAATAGTCATATTGGACAATTTCAAAAGCTCATGATAGTACCTGTGGTGGCCATTTCAATGATATGGTCATCATAAAGCGCATCCTTTGAATGGGTTACTATTGGCCCATTATGGAGAAGGAGTACAATGTGTATGTCAGGAAATACGTCAAATGCCATAATCATGCTAATATTATGCACTTGCCATTGTAGGTCTTACAACCCATCCAAGCGACTTGGCCATTTGCTTAGTGGGGGTTTAATCTAATTTTCAATATCTCTCCTCTGTCATCGGGCCAACATGCATTCATTATTATGGCTACCGATTATTTTACAAAGTGGGTAGAAGCCATTTCCTGGACAACGACCATTGGAGCTTGTATAGTGGAATTTATAATGGAGCATATTATAAGTCATTTTGGGATACCATCCAAAATAGTTTCGGATAATGGAACTTCATTTAAGAACAAAATTGTGTGAGCTTTAACATCTAAGTATCACATCAAACATAGTTTTACAACTCCATACTATCCACAGGCAAACATGTAAGCTGAGACCACAAACAAGACTATGGTAGCCATCTTGAAAAATACAATGTAAGAACACCATAAGGATTGGCATACATAGTTGCCCCTTGCATTATGGGCTTATAGGACTAGCATTCGAACTCCCTTTAGGGCAACACTATTTTCACTAGTATATGGGGCTGAGGCCATTATACCATTAGATTTGGAAATTCCAACGCTGCACGTTGCATTGAAAGAGTTCATTGATGATGACACTATGCGACAAGCTCACCTAGATCAATTTATGCTACTCGATGAACATCACATGAATGCCCTTGAGCATCTCCATGTTTATCAGGAGCAATTAAAATGAGCTTACAATGTCAAAGTCCACTAGAGAGACTTTTAAGTTCGAGATCTTGTGTTGAAAGAAAACCAACAGGACTCTAATTTATCGCCTGATATGCAAGAAAAATTTATAGCTAATTTGCTAGGACTCTATATCATATCTAAAAATATTGGTCTGGGTACCTATCGCCTAACATTTCTAGGAGGTGTTGAAGAGCCTGAACCTCTCAACATCATCCATATTAATGTGTTCTATGCTTAAGAGCATAACAAAAAGTACCAGGGATTCCAAAACCACTTGGTCATGTCAGTCAAAAGCCCCAAAGGCACCTATAAACCCTTTGGTCAACCTAAAGGCTCCGAGGGTTGCTTAAAAACCACTTGATCATCCCAAAAGGCACCAAGGATTTCCATGAAATAGATTGATCAACCCAAAGGCTCTGAGAGTGCCCAAAACTGCTCGATCATCGTAAAAAGCCCCAAGTTCGCTCGAGAGAAGCTTGGTCAATTAAAAAGCTCCATGGATTTGTAGGAATCACTTGGTCATACCAAAAGCTCAAAAGGCATTTTAAAAAACCTTTGTTCAACCCTAAAAAGGTCCAAGGGCATATGCTCATCGTTTGGTCAAATATGAAAGTTAAAAAATCCATAAAAATTTGAAAATGTATAAAATTCCAAAAAAATTGGTAAAGCATAAAATCCAAAAATATTTGCTTTGCATTTTGCATTTTTCATATATGCATTCATTTAATTGCATTGCATTTAGGCATTTGTCATCTGTTGCATCCCACAATAGAAAGTAATGTGTTTGTCAAATCTTATAGACGATGACAAGTTTGTATTTCAATCATGCACCCTTGCATTTATCATAATTTATTATATTCATACACAATACCCATTGTGAAGAAATATGTATGTATACCAAGTTTTCTAGTCACTCAACCATACTTAGTGGGTCTTTCAAATATTGTAGAAAGCTTACTTTTTTTTATAGATGAGGTCATTAGTTGTGATAGTACTTGACATATCAGATCCCATCACTAAGAAAAACATATAAAATCCTTCTAAGACAAGAGAGGATGAAAGCTACGAAAGTGATCCTAGGTATCTAGGGAGATGGGTTTCACGACCTGCTTATCTTCCAAATAGTTTGGTCTGGAGTGGTGAAATTTGGCAAAAGGATAAGAATTTCCTCTACACATGAATCCCTTGCTTAATTCATACAAGCAAAGTTTTAAAAATTCAAATCGAAAAGTGATATAGTGAATCACAAAGCATTATATAAATCCCTTGCCCAAGGAAAATGAAAATAAACAGTGATTTTTATCAATCAAAGTAAAAACATGAAAAATAGTGATTTTCATCACTACACATGAGCAAGTATCCCCATGAATAAGAAAGAAAAGAAATGTGAAAACTTGAATCCTTGGATTGTTCACCATCTCGAAAGCCATAGAGTGAACCCTGATTGTAGTAATGGGTTGAGAGAGTCTCGTATGCTTTTGGAGTAGTAGTTTTGTTGGGTGATCTCCAATCCCAACAATGGGTTGAAAGAGTCCCGCTTGCTTCTAGAGGGTAGCCCTGATCAATTTGCAAGATGAGATAGCTCTAGGTGCATAAGGTTGTCTAGATGTATAAATCTAATAAAATATGAAACAAGGATGGTATGATCATATGAGGAACCCTATCTCACATATGGGTTGGAAGAGTCCCGACTTACATACGAGGTATGCTTATGATCTAGCTCAAAACACTCACATGCACAAACATGGATAATGAATAGTTGGGTCTATCATAGCAAAATCCTTGTCCAACAAAAGCCTGGTATAGTTAGTATGTGATGTTTGAGAAGTCTACTAGGGTGTTTGAGTCTCATGGAAAACCTCAAAAAGTTCTCTAATAGCAACAAAATATCCAATATCATTAGCCATACAAAACAAAAGTCATTCATTCATCAAAATGCATTTCACAAAGCTCAATCAAATATATAGGATAGATACCGCATGAATATCAGAAATGATGTTTAGACAGCCACTGACTATATAGTGTGGCAAAGAAAAATATACAGAATGACATATTCATTCATTAGCATTATATCAATCCATTTCATTACATTTCATACATAGGTGATTAATTAATTTTAATTATTGTAATAAGAATTATAAATTAGTTTACATGATTGTTATATCAAGTAGTGTTATACAATCGATTGATACACACATTTAAATTCATTTCTTAATGTTTTTAAGTGATTAAAACATACAGGTTCATTTCCATTTTATTATGATCATGAACATATTGCATTATCATCCATTGCATAAGCATATCATGATATCATCACATAAATTAAATCCATACAAATAAAGCAAATTCAAATATGGATTTAAAAACAAATACTGCATCCATTTGCATCCATCATAAATAGCACATCTAAGCATATAAATCACTGCATAACATCATCATCATCATAAATTAAATAGCTAGCTAGTGCATGTCATCAACACATCATCACATCATATAGCAGCAATTAAAATCATAAACATGTAATCATCACATATATATGCATAAAATAAACATTATTACACATAATGAGATATAAATGATCAAATTCATATATATATATATATATATATATATATATATAGCACATGTGAAAAAGTATATATCCAAACGAGCATATGTGTCCACAAAAGTATATAGGAGAATACAAAATGCCCACATGCTACAACTATGTAGGTCCTCAATCTTACAAACAAAAAGAGACATCAAAATATAGCTAGTAATGAAAGAGCTCTAACTATGTCCGGATCCCCTTATGCTTGCACTATCATCACCTTTGTTTGCCCTGTGAGACCTATGGCTAGAAGTAGTAGAGGACCTGTGTGTCCTATTTGTCCTATGGGTATGATGACTAGAACTCATTGTGGACTAAGAAATAGTCCTAGTCCTATTCCTCTGAGCCTCATGTGCAAAAGTATCCTCGGGCATCGGTAAATCATGCATCTCAATGTAACCTACCAGCTGGCCAACTTGAGCAATCCGAGACACATGTAGATCATTGATCCTCATGACCATGCTCCATAGTCACTCAACCTAAACCATCGGGTCTTGACCCCCTGGGATAACCACTACTAGTGCTACCAGAGGCTCCATAATAGCCTGAGGAGGTGGCATAGCCTCCCTAGATGCCTGGAGGAGATCCCTCTCGGCCACTGTCGTAGTCTACTCTGCCTAAGCTAAGTCCAAAGTAGCCTATAGTGCTTGAATATGTACCTCTCCATCTATAGATCTAATGACCCAAGTTTGCATCTAAACCTATGTTTTACCTAGGCACCTCTCCCTATTAGTCAGCTAATCCTGCAGTGTAGCAATAGTAGAGTCCTACTCTCACTGCTACGTCTGAAACTTACCAAGATGACTCTCCAAGTTAGCCACCCATGCTAGTAGCACCCCCTCTACGCTTTCAAGAGGTACCTCACCCTTCTCATGAGCCTCCTCATACACATCTACCTCAGGATACCCCTCTACGATAGCCTCCACTCCCTAGGCACCCTATATCCTCTGGCGCACCCTATGCCCATCAAGATCTACCTCTGCTCCTATTGCTCCTTGATCTGGATCTCGAGACAGGGGCCTTATATTTTACCACCTAAAAATAGACCACCACACATCGTATGCTGGTGTGGTTGCAACAGTCTCAACACCAGTATCCTAGTAGTCATCAGTAGTGTCTTTGAACACCTCAAGTACAATCCATTGTAGATCAACCTCCAGTGCCAATCATCTATACTTGAAGGGGATATCTAAAATATCTTGTATGAGCATAAACTATCATAGGACCCGAGAGTAGAACTGATACTCTCGAATCTCTACCTTATGGCCAATTAACCATCTATTGTAGCATGCATGTCTCAACCACTAGCCCTCCTTCGACCACATTGGGAAATCCATATAAGATCGCCACTAAACATCGTTCGGGCCAAGTACCACGAACTGAGTGATATAATGTTGAATGTCACCAGCATGGATCCTATTGTAGGTACCCTCCTCCTCGTGAGGCCAATAGGTGGTATAAAACTGGCACTCAGCATCAATATAAGTGATACGCAATGGTAGATCCCTAGGATACTCTATTCGAATATCTTTGTCACCCCCAGATCTACAAAAGGAGACTACAACTCATGCCCTTATGGCTTCGCTCAATAAATTGGTACAAATCCTTGTAGAGGTGGTCCAACAGAGTACTCCCCCAAGCCAAGCGTAAAGGCTCTCTAGTAGAACTATGCACAACTCTCTAGACACTAGCTAGGAGGTTCCAGTGAATCCTCATGCCTGAGGAGTTTGGAAGTATGACCTGGACCACAAGGATCATGAAGATGGCAGTGTGGACTGAAAAGATGCACTTATCCTCCTAGTAAACAATGTGGAATCCTCCATGGTCTATGGCATCCTGAACCTACTAGCTCCAATATTCAAAGATAACATCAAAAATGGACTTCTTAGCCCTAGAAGCAGATGATGTGATGGCCTCACCATTGATAAGGATCCTAAAAATCTAGTAGATGTCCTCTAAGATAACAGTCATTTCACCCATGGGTAGGTGAAACATGTTTTTCCAGGCATCCCAACACCGGACCAATGCAGTCAGGTAAGCCTAATTTACCTGAATAGAGGATAAATCCAAGACATAGCTGAAACCCATGACTCTAAAATAGTCACGCTCACCACTCATGAGTCATCCACGAAGAGTCTTAAGAAGATCAGACTCTCTCGCTCTAGAAGTCATAGTTTGGAATAGAAGAATACTATAAGAAAAAAGGAAAAAACTAACTACAAACAATAAAAACTGATAAAAAGACAAAAATATATCCTAAGATATTTATTATAGGAAACCCTAAAATTAATTAAATCAAATTAATTTCCTAGTTAACTTAGAAAAAAATAAAAAATTTAGAAAAAATTTCTAAAGTTTGCTGACCGCAGGTCAGCGCCGCGGTCCGCAAGCGGTCAAATAATATGATCGTTGGGTTTAACCGCGGGCGTAGCTACGGTCCCCAATTGTCCAATTGGGAACCACAACTAGTACCTATGGTCTGCCAATGGTAAAAAATTGACTGTTGGGCATTTGAATGTTGATTACAACTGTCAGTTGGTACCTGCAATCTCCATTCAAACATTGGACAAGGTTAATTCTTCGTCCAAAAAATAAGAAAATTAAAATTAAAAAAATAAACCTAGATCTCGGCTAATACGAGTTAGGTTTACCGGTAACCCTAATCTAGCCTAGTCTAAGTGAGGTTTGTTGCCAACAGTTTAATTAGGGTTCATTTATCTCATTAATTAGTGAGGTTGATTTTTTCCGGTATCACATGTGTGGTCTCGGTTTAGAATTAACTTTCCATCGGTGTGACCTTGGCTGGATGAAGCTTCTTCATGAGTTGCCATCATACAGTAGAAGGTCAATGAGTGCGTGGTTCGGTAAGATTACGATTAGGATTTTGTGCCGTCAAAAGTTCAAATTCTATCACTGTTAGAGCTCTAAAATCGTAAAGGAATAATGAAGTAAAAAGTAAAATTCAACATTTTATAACCTTTTACATTTTTTCACGGACCACAGCTCAAAATTGTGGTCTAGGAATTAGGGTTTCCCGATCGCGTGTCCTACCCGCGGTTCCCAAAATTGTAACATAGGAACCGCATATTAGGGCTGTGGTTAGCAACTAGAAGAAAATTTGGCAAAATCCCACCATGAGAGGGTCTAAAAAATTAAATTCATGCTCCCTAGTAACTCAAATTGTCAAAAAGAACAACCAATTTGCCAATATGGTGATTCTTAAGGACCACGATTGTTTAAATAATTTCAAAAAATCAAAATAAAAAAATCAAATAATCAAAAGACCAAAGGTATCTCGTATTCAGTGGTTTACCCTATAAACTTGGTGGTTGCAGTGACTTGCGATCTATGCAATCCAGTTAGATGAGTAAATCACCATAAGGACATTTGGGGCAAAAATGGTCATCATCGATATGATATGATTCGTTTCAATCCCTAAGAAGGCCTTTGTGGCTGGACTGCTCCACGGGAATGAAGGGTTTCATACCATTTCTCCTATGACACATTTTTCAGCAAATCATCGACAAACGTGATTCAACATAAATATAATTGGATTTGTATAATTTTGATTCCCTAAGACGGCTATGGTAGCTTGAATGCTCCATGGGATAAAAATATGCAAATACTATTAATAGTTGCAATCATAAGCTGAACTAGACCTAGCCAAAGCATTAAATTATTCGAATATAAATTTATTTCAATCATTCATTATGGTTAAGTGACTTCGTCGCTTAAATCATTGTCATTACCCTCATCGACTCATCGCTTGAGGGGGTAGTCATAATTTCATAATCATAATCAAAGTCAATAGAAAATCCTTGATATCGTAGATCCCTTAATCTTGTCAAAATTATGTTCGTTCTTACGAATCATTGCTAACAACTATCATAAGCTTCCCCCTTTGCTTGGGGTAAACAACAAATATGATAATTTTTTTGTAACTCTCATCGTTCGGTTATATAGGCCTAACCCCTATTGTAGCACTAAAAGCTACATGAACGTCTGATGGCGAGTGCATACTTTTCAAATGTAAGCCTTCCACTCGGTTGGAATCAATGATTCAAGGATGCGCATCCTTTTGCTAGACCCGAGGCATCTAATGTTGATCTAACTAATGATCATCATAGAACATTTGGCATCATTTTAAGAGGTCTATTTTTGCTCAGTGTTGTTTGATATCACAACACATCTCAAAAGCGACATCTATAGACACCTAAAATGCATCATATCGAAGGTGACTACTCATATGGATATGCTACAAGACCATATGGAAGATCTTGGATAGACTCCAAGATAGAGTAGTGGTTCTAACCATTCAATTTGGGCTCCTTGGCCTAATCATTCTGAACCGCAGATCAGACCTACAGTTACAACTGAACCATAGATGAAACTTGTGGTTTACAATCTAGACCACAACTATCACCTACGGTCTTAACTAAAGTTCAGTTGGCCTCCAATCCAAGCCAAAACGGTTGGAACGACCATTTGGTCTAGAAGAGGGCAGTTGAAGGACTAAAGATGCTAGAAGCTTCTATTCAAACTGTCCTAACCACCCCTTCTTGATATTAGCTTCTCCATGAAGCCACCCCTAGCCCTAGGGACATGCTATAAATACCCCCTTCAAATGAGGATAAAATATACAAAGTTGATTGATCAAGAGAGCAGTGAAGCCTTGTAAAATTACATATTGAACGTGTGCATTTGAGAGCTACTTTACCAATACTCAAAAGGTCAATTAGTCATGGATGCCCTATGTGCATAGAAGAGTCAAGAAGGCACAAATCCAAGAAAACAAAGGCCCTTCACATCGAACCAATCGCCAAATCAATCTGAGGACACTGAAGGTGACCCTTGAAAATCAAATCAAACAAGGATATCTAGCTCATCACCCCTAGTTTTGAGGGTAAACCTATCAGAGAGTAAACCAGGGCTTTCAGCCACGGTTTACAGTGCAAACTGCACCTCAGTGCTATGGTTTGCAAAATATGTAAGATCCCCTTACTTTTATTTTTCTAGTTTACTTAAATAGGATATATTAGTCATTTTATTGCTGTATTTGATATAGTAGAGACTCTGACTAACCGAAATAGGGATTTTCTTAGATTTGTTTCATTATGGCATGTAGGACACTAATGGCTTCTTTTTGTGCTTTCATGCTTTTTTTCACATAAGTAGGCCATCAGATAGTTAGTCGTGCTATTCTTTATGCATTCATAAGAATATTTATCAATTTAACATAGATTTAACACATTTTGTATGCTTTCTTGATTTCATATGTTATTAGCATCTTTATGTTCAATTTCCTCAAAGGACCCCATCATGAGAGGTTTCCAATGCTTTAATGCTTCTTTGTTGTTTCTTGACTGCAGGGATCTATATTCAAGGGGAGTCCATATCATAACCCTTCCTTGATGCGAAGAAGAGGGCTTACTCCACCCTAGAGCAGTTCGTGTCACCCTACAAAGGCACATTAAGCACCACATCTATCTTGAAGAGGATTACAACCACAAGAAACCTTATTGTAATATTGTATCCCTATGAGGGACGTAATTGTAACACAAATTGGACTTCATAATGAAATAAAGTGTTTATCATACATCTTGTTGTCAATTTTATCTTTTATGCATGGTGTTTATTCATTTACTATTGCAATAACAAGATTCCTGCTTCGGGTGTGAGCCTTTCTAGTCGTTACAGATCCTGAATATCCAGTAGACGTCTTCCAAGGTAATTGTCATTTCACCCATGGGTAGGTGAAATGTGTTGGTCTGGGTGTCCCAACGCCAGACCAATGCAGTAAGGTAAGCCTAATTTACCTAAATAATGGGTAAATTCAAGACATAGACAAAACCCATGGCTCTAAACCAGTCACCCTCACCACCCGTGAGTCATCCATAGAGAGTCTTAAGAAGATCAGGCTCTCTCGCTCTAGAAGTCATAGTCTAGAATAGAAGAATACTATAAGAAAAAAGGAAAAAACTAACTACAAAAAACAAAAACATCTAAAATTTGATAAAAAGACAAGAATATATCCTAAGACATTCATTAAAATCAGCAAAAATAATTAGGCAACCCTAAAATTAATTAAATCAAATTAATTGCCTAATTAACTTAGAAAAAATAAAAAATTTAGAAAAAATTTCTAAAGTTTGCTGACTGTAGGTTAGTCCCGCAGTCCGCAAGCGATCAAATAATATGATCGTTGCATTTGACCGTGAATAGCAGATAGCAGCTGCAGTCCCCAATTGGCCAATTGAGAACCGCAGCTGGTACCTATGGTCCACCAACGGTAAAAAATTGACCATTGGGCATTTGAATGCCGACCGCAACTGTCAGCTGCGGTCCCAAATTAGCAAATTGGGAACTACAGCTGGTACCTGCGGTCTCCATTCAAACATTGGACGAGGTTAATTGCCCATTTGAAAAATAATAAAATTAAAATTAAAAAAAATAAACCTAGATCTCGGCTAATCCGAGCTAGGTTTACCTAAAACTAACCCTAATCTAGCCTAGTCTAAGTGTGAGGTTCGTTGCCAACAGTTTAATTAGGGTTCATTTATCTCATTAATTAGTGAGGTTGATTTTTATCAGTATCACATGTGTGGTCTTAGTTTATAATTACCTTTCCCTCAGCGTGGCCTTGGCTAGACGAAGTTTCTCCATGAGCTACCATCATGCGGTGAAAGGTCAACGAGTGCATGGTTCAGTAAGGTTACAGTTAGGGTTTTGTGTCATCAAAAGTATAAATTATATCATTGTTAGAGCTCTGAAATAGTAAAGGAATAATGAAGTAAAAAGTAAAATTCAATATTTTATAACCTTTTACATTTTCGCACAGATCATAGCTCAGACCTGTAGTCCAGGAATTAGGGTTTCCCGATCGTAGGTCCTACTTGCGGTTCCCAAAATTGCAAAATAGAAATCATAGATCAGGGTTGCGATTAAAAAATAGGAGGAAATCTGGAAAAATCCCATAATGAGAGGGTCTAAAAAATTAAATTCATGCTTCCTAGTAAGTCAAATTGTCAAAAAGAACAACCAATTTGCCAATCTGGTGATTCTTAAGCACCACGATCATTTAAATAATTCTAAAAATTCAAAAAAAAAAAAATCAAATAATCAAATACCAAATGTGCCTCATATTTAGTGGTTTACCCTATAAACTTGGTGGTTGCAGTGACTTGCGATCTATGCAATCCGGTCAGATGAGTAAATCACCATAAGGACATTTCGGAAAAAATGGTCATCATCGATATGATATGATTCATTTCAATCCCTAAGAAGGCCTTTGCAGCTAGACTGCTCCATGGGAATGAAGGGTTTCATACCATTTCTCCTATGACATATTTTTCAACAAATCATCGACAAACATGATTCAACACAAATCTAATTGGATTTGTATAATTTTGATTCCCTAAGATGGATATGGTAGCCTGACTACTCCATGGGATAGAAATGTGCAAATACTATTAATAGTTGCAATCATAAGCTGAACTAGACCTAACCAAATGGTCAAGTGACTTCGTCGCTTCAATCACTATCATTACCCTCATTGAATCGTCACTTGAGGGGTAGTCATAATTTCATAATCATAATCAAAGTCAATAGAAGATCCTTGACATCGTAGATCCTTTGATCTTGTCAAAATTGTGTTCGTTATTGCGAATCATTGCTAATAGCTATCATAATCTTCCCCATTTGTTTGGGGTAAACAATAAATATGATAATTTATTTGTAACTTTCATCCTTCAGTTATATAGGCATAACCCCTATTGTAGCACAAAAAGCTACCCGAACGTCTGATGGCAAGTGCAGACTTTTCAAATGTAAGCCTTCCATCCAGTTGGAAGCAATGATTCAAGGATGCACGTCCTTTTGTTGGACCCAGCTCATCTAATGTTGATCCGACTAATGATCATCATAGAACCTTCAACATCATTTTAGGAGGTCTATTTTTTCTCAGTGTTGTTCGATCTCACAAAGCATCTCAAAAGGGGTATTTGTAGACACCTAAAATGCGTCATGTTGAAAGTGACTACTCATATGGACATGCTACAAGACCATATGAAAGATCTTGGACATACTCCAAGATAGAGTAGTGGTTCTAACCACTCAATTTGGGCTCCTTGGCCTAATTAGTATGAACCACAGATCAGACCTGTGGTTTACAGTTGAACCGCGGATGAAACCTACAATTTACAATCTAGACTGCAACTGTCACCTGCGGTCTTAAATGAAGTTCAGTTGGCCTCCAATCCGAGCCAAAATGGTTGGAACGGCCATTTGGTCTAGAAGAGGGTGGTTGAAGGATGAAAGATGCCCAAATATTCCATTCAAACTATCCTAACCACCTCTTCTTGATATTGGCTTCTCCATGAAGCCACCCCTAGCCCTAGGGACATGCTATAAATACCCCCTTCAAATGGGGAGAAAATATACAAAGTTGATTGATCAAGAGAGCAGCAAAGCCCTGTCGAATTGCATATTGAATGTGTGTATTTGAGATCTACTTTTCCAATACTCAAAAGGTCAATTAATCATGGATGCCCTAGGTGCCTAGGAGAGTCAAGAAGCACAAATCTAGGAAAACGAAGGCCCTTCACATCGAACCAACCACAAAATTAGTTTGAGGACACTGAAGGCAACCCTTGAACATAAAACCGGACAAGGAGATCCAGCTCACCGTCCCTAGTTTTGAGGGCAAACCTATCAGAGAGAAAACCGTAGCGTTCATCCACGGTTTACAATGCAGACTGTGCCTTAGTGTTGCGGTTTGCAGTAGAAGTAATATCCCCTTACTTTTATTTTTCTAGTTTACTTAAATAGGATATATTAGTCATTTTATTGTTGTATTTGATATATTAGAGACTCTGACTAACCATAATAGGGATTTTCCTAGATTTGTTTCATTATGGCATGTAGGACACTAATGGCTTCTTTTTGTGCTTTCATGCTTTATTTCACATAAGTAGGCCATCAGATAGTTGTGCTATTCCTTTATGCATTCATAATAATCTTTATAAATTTAACATAGGTTTAACACATTTTGTATGCTTTCTTGATTTCATATGTTATTAGCATCTTTGTGTTAAATTTCCTCAAAGGACCTCATCATGAGAGGTTCCCAATTCTTTTAATGCTTCTATTTTGTTTCTTGACCGCAGGGATCTATATTCAAGGGGATTCCATATCATAACCCTTCCTCGATGCGAAGAAGAGGGCTTACTCTACCCTAGAGCAGTTCATGTCACCCTACAAAGGCACATTAAGCATCACACCTATCTTGAAGAGGATTACAACCACAAGAAATCTTATTGTAATATTGTATCAATGTGATTATCCCTACGAGGGGCATAATTGTAACACAAATTGGACTTCATAATGAAATAAAGCGTTTATCATACATATTGTTGTCAATTTTGTCTTTTATGCATGTTGCTTATTCATTTACTATTGCAATAACATGATTCCTGCCTCGAGTGTGAGCCTTTCTGGTGGTTACAATACCTTATTACCGTTTATTTAATGAATCAAAGTCACCTACCCTAATCCATCAATAAATCATTTCTTTATTATTAACTAAAGCTCACAACTCTAATTAATAAACCCATTATAATTATTTCCTTTCACTAATCTAAATTTCACAACTTAATTCATGAAATCATTAAATTACTTTTATTAATCTAAAGTTCACAACTTACAATGAAACTTTTAAAATCATTTTCTTTATTTTCTATAAACTAAAGCTTACACTTTCAATTTATAAAAATAATACATTTCATTATTTCACAAATGAAAGCTTCCCTTACTTTAAATTATGAAACCATTTACCCATTTATTTACTAAATTAAAGCCTCATAACTTCAATTTAAAAATAAACTATATTTTCTTTTATATCACAAATCAGATTAATTTATTAATTTAATGAAATAATGCAAGTTATCTATTTCCCTAAATTAAATCCATTTTTAATTTATGAAATAAACTATGCTTTGGTACTCCTTTTTAAATTAAGTCTCCATATATAATTTTAACCAACAATTCTAATTGAAATCTATTACTAATAGAATAAGTTATTCCATTATTTAAATAACAAAGCACAACCAAGGTAAAACTCACAAAACAATGGCTTCCCAAGCCACAACACCTACCTTAACTCACAATACAATGACTTTCTAAGCCACGATACCTACCTAAAAAGGTTCATAATAATCCAGGGATTATCGAGATTCCTTTTCACTCTAAGGGCACCGACGCACTAAGCCAACATAGGCAAAAAGCTTCGATGAGGGAATGGAGGGCGACAAACTATATACCTAGGATGAAGTACCATTCCTATCAAGGTTTCCAGGGTACTTGACCAACGTAGACAAACAAGATATTTCTACCATCTAGGCAAGGAGAATACCACCTTGATGCACACAATGTCAGTGTTGTCCAATAAGAAGGAAATGAATTCTTAAACATAGATGATTTAACTTAGGCCCAAACGAGATCGGTAGACTCAGCACTGACCAATGAAAGACTTATCCATCATCTGGTGCATAGGTGATGAGGTTGGGCAATGTCTGAAAGGTGTTATTCCATCCAACACCTCTACAACTAAGGTAAAGACTATACTAAGAGAACATAAAGTGCAACTGACCACATCTATGCTCTTAGCTGCTAGGGGATATAGGATAGCAACACTAAAGCTTTGATTTTCACCAATGGAGATAATTCCTAGAATCAAGCTAATGATAGTACAGGTTAAGGGTATTACTGCCTACTAAGTAAACTATCCTAACATGAGGATACAACTAAAAGTAACAGGTTCAAAGAACAACCAAGGAGTACAACCTTCCTTCCTTATCTAGCTTTAAATAAACCCATGTAATAGAATGAATACCAACCTTAAATCCTGCTAGCTTTGTTTTTCTAGGTGTGAAGTGCTCTCCTCTTTTCCCTTGTTGGTTTCTACCTCCTCCAATCATCATCGTCCTCTTTCTCTTCATTACAAAAATGAATTTACCTCTTTTCTTTCCTCTCCTTATCATTTTTCTTCCTCAAGATTCTATGTCACCTTACAAGCCCCATCCTCCTCCACGTATATCTCCACTCCTCAATGCTTCATTGACTATAATAACTTTTCCATATACTCAATACGGTGGCTAGCATCAGATCTCATGCACTCGGATCCTTGACAATCTTGGTCATAAATAGAACTCTCTTTCATTGCTGGAAGAAATTTCCATCCCTTTAAATGTGCAACTTGTTTCTCTTGAATCGATAATAGATCCATTGAGTTTTTAGGAGGTTGATCCATGCTCGAATTAACCACTGTCATTCGAAGAAAGGAAAAATATATTATTTATAATTATGTTTTTTTAATGTATTACTTAGAAATGAAGTTCATTTATCATTTAAAGTAATTTAGCATATTATTTTTAAATGAAGTTGAATTATCATTTAAAATAATTCTAACATATTATTTATAAATGAAGCTCAATTATAATTTAAAATAATTCTAACATATTATTTATAAATGAAGCTCAATTATCATTTAAAATAACTCTAACATATTATTTATAAATGAAGCTCAATTATCATTTAAAAATAAAACCTTTTTATTTATTTATAATAAACCTCCACTATCATTTCAAAATAATTTTATTTTGAAATAAAACATCTAATATTTATAAAGTAGAGAGTAAGAGGTTTTAATTGGAACAAAAAGCTCTCAAAGGTATCCTATTCATGCATGATTTTATTTCTTAGACCATTAATGCAACAGAGTAAGTGATGAAGTAAAAGACAATCAAACATATGCAACAGATAAATAGGTAATCTTTCTATCAACTCAGTCACCTATCTCATCTTGAGAATTTATGATAGATACTAGACTATAAATTGAGGCTCAAGGTGGTTGATTATTGATGATTATCCCAATTCAATCATACATGCCTATATGAAGGTATCCATCCATGTTACACCCGAGTTACCTTATCATCACTTGTGAAAGGTGAGTGATTTGCAAATAGGATTAATTGAATTAACGTTGAATCAAAGGTTACAAAGCTTAAATACAAGGTAAATAACCTATTCGAGAAAGAAAGGGGGGAAAGGAGAAATTGGGGGAAAAGAAAGTTAACTTGAGTTCTCTTGCCGCCCAAATGCTGTCGTCCACTGCCGTCCAGGTAAGGTAAAGGTAAGTTACCTTTACCCCAAGTAAAATCAAATATTTTTAACTTTTACTGATGGTAATTTCCAACATTCTCCCCCTTAAAGTTGAGAGGACTAACTATATAGTCTCTCAGCTTTATAAATTGAGCTTTAGCCATGCCTTTGGTGAAGATGTCTGCTAGATTATCCAAAGTGCTACAATATTGAAGCTCAACTATCTGTTGTTCCACCATATCTCTTATGAAGTGATACTTCATATCAAAGTGTTTTGACCTTTTGTGGTGGATCGGATTATATGCCAAGCTTGTATGGCACTTATATTATCACAATTCAGTTTGGTTGGACCAATTTGTTTTTCGCCAATCTCTTCAAGGATTTTCCTCAACCGGAGGATCGAGTACTTGCATGAGTAATGGCTATGTACTCGGCTTCGGTAGATGATAATGCTACAACAGATTGCTTCTTGGAACTCCAAGTTATTAGTCCTGATCCTAGACTAAAACAGTTCCCTGATGTAGATTTTTTGTCATCTATATTACTGCCCCAATCGCTGTCACTATAACCAAATAACTTCACGAGTTAGACTTGTGGTAATGGATTCCAAAATCCAATGTACCTTTTACATATCGTAAAATTCGTTTGGTTGCTTGAAGATGCGGCTCGGATGGGCATGCCATAAATCGTGATACAAGAGAAACAACATCTTGTATATCGGCCTAGTGTTGGTGAGAAACATTAAACTCCCAACCATGCTTACGTAATTGGTCAAGTCAACATTAGGTGCTCCATCTTCTTTGCTTAGTTGGATTCCATGTCCGAGTTGGTGTTGCGACTGATTTGCACTTCTTGCATAGCAAATTTCTTGATCATGTCATGAGCATATTTACGTTGACATATGAAGATCCCATTCTTTGATTGATGTACTTCCATTCCTAGAAAGTATCTCATTAATCCGAGATCCTTCATCTCAAACTGATTCATCATGGAGTTTTTGAACTCCATATTCATTTTATCATTACTACCCATGAATATTAGATCATCCACATATAAACAAACTATGAGGATATCTACTCCATTTTTAGGTAGTATAATGTTGGTTCACTCTTGCTTTTTGTGAAACCATATTTGCTGAAATAGCCATCAATTCTTGAGTACCATGCTCTTGGTGCTTGCTTGAGGCCATATAGTGCTTTTTTCAATTTATAAACAAGGTTCTCTTTTCCTGGTTCTTGGAAACCTTGAGGTTGTTGAACATACACCTCTTATATCGGGTATCCATTTAAAAATGCACTTTTCACATCCATGTGTTGAATCTTCCATCCTTTATGGGCTACCAAGGAAAGAAAAGTTCTAATTGTTTCTTGTCGAGCAAGCTGGAGCAAAAGTTTCCTCATAATCTATTCCATATTTATGAGTAAAACCTTTAGCTACTAATCTCGCCTTGTGCCTTTCAATGCTTCCATCGGCATTGAATTTGGTCTTATAGACCCATTTACATCCAACACATTTTTTTCCCTTGGGAAGCTTCACAAGCTCCCAAGTATCATTCTTTTCAATAGAGGATATTTCCTCTTCCATGGCATCTGCCATATATTTTCGGTGCATGCTTTTTCATAGCTAGAAGGTTCTAGGCTGTGCGGCGACCAACAAAGCATAATTGACTACATCACCCCTTGGTTCATGAGACTCATCATCCCATGACATTTGAAGATTTTCAAGTCTTGACAAAATGTCATCCATCTCACTAGCTTGACTCCTAGTGTATCTTTGTTGGAAATTCCTATCCAACATTTGAGAAGATGGATGACTATGTAGTATGCGCTTTCCTCTATTTGTCTCTTTCCTTTGAGAAACTGAATCAATATCCATCGGACTTGGAGCGCTTACAGATCTTTGGAATCATTTTGGAGAATTTGGGGGTGCCAACAAATTCCTTCTTGGACTTGGTGTACCACTTGATGTACTTGATGAAGTTTCTGATGTGGAATCTGTGGAGGAGGACTGCTTTTCTTGGGTTGTACCATTATGGGAGAGTCTTGGTGTGGTACTTGTCCGAATTAGAGTCAAAATCAACAAATTTTTTATGACCCCATTCTCCCCCTTCATCAAAAATTACATCCCTGGAGATAATGATTTTATGTGTCGTGGGATTGTACAATCTATACCCTTTGGTTGAATCACAATACCCTACAAAAACACATGCTTGACTCTTTGGATCAAGCTTCTTTCGCTTCTCCTCAGGGAATGTGTGCATAAGCTAAAGAACCAAATACTACGAAATGTTTGACATTTGGTTTCTTACCGTACCATCCTTCATAAGGAGTGATACCATCTAAACTAGAAGTCGGACTTCTATTTAGAATATATGCACTTGTTCTCCTTGCATCTGCCCAATAGTCTGTTTGTGAGATGTTTTGCATGAAGCATTGTTCGTGCCATTTCAACAAGGGTGCGGTTCTTTCTCTCGGCCACACCGTTACTGCTTGTGGGGTGTAGGCGGTGGTGAGCTGCCTTTTTATCCCATTTTGCTTACAATAATGAAGAAATTCATTTGAGGAGTACTCTCCTCCTTTATCAATGCGAAGACATTTGACATAGTAGTCACTTTGCTTTTCTACATTATTTCTGAAGTCTATGAAGCAATCAAATGCTTCATCTTTGTGTTTCAGAAAATACAACCAACACATTCTAGAATAATCATCTATGAATGTTAGAAAATAAGAATTGTTTCCAAGACTCTTTGTTTGCATTGGACCACGAGATGTCCGAATGTACTAGGCTGAAGAGGATAGCTTGCTCTCCACGCTCTGCCTCTTGGAAACTTCGTTACGGAGTGCTTTCCCAAAGCACATGCTTCGCATACCTTTTTATGTTACTGGTATTTTTGGTAGTCCTGTCACCATAGCTTGTGATGTTAACATTTTCAAGCTAGCGGAATTGAGGTGACCATATCTCAAGTGCCACAATTCACTTGGATTTGTAATAGCAATGTTTGCAAGTTGAGCTCCCCCTGGCTCACCAAACTTTAGAGGGAACAACCTATTCTTTGTCATAGGGACTTATGTGATGACCCGGTTACAATTGTTTTTATCAAAGATTGTACATTTTCTTTCATCAAAAACTAATTTGTAATGCTTCTCCATCATTTGGCCAACACTTAACAAATTGTGTTGTAGCTGTGGAGTATAGTATATGTCATTCACATTTTTAATACCTTCTTTTGTGGGAACTTCCATAGCTCCTATGCCTTCAATTTGCAAGGATTTATTATCCCCTAACTTAACTTGAGATTTGTAATTTGAATCTAATGTAGCAAAGAGATTTTCTTTGCCACTCATGTGGTTGGAGCAACCAGTATCCAGAATCCATGTATCATTTAGATTTTGATCTGGCTGTCCATAAGAGAGAAAAATATTTGGTGGACCTTCTTCTTCTCCGTAGAATGAGCCATATTGACTGCTTTGATCTTTTGAAGACTTTGACCAGCAGTCACGAGCGAAGTGGCCTTGTTTCCCACAATTGAAACATGTTGTTTTAGGCTTATTACTTCCTCGTCCTTGATTTCCACGGCCTGCATTGCCGCTTTGGTTCTGATTGGCTCCTCTATTTTGATTTCCACCTCTGTTTGGATTACCTCCTCTGTAGGAGTTGCTTTGGCCCTTGCCTCTTTGTTGTTGTCCTCTGCCTCGTCCTCTTCCTTGTCCTCGTCTTACACTTTCATTCGAAGTGAAGGCTTTGTCATCACCTCCATAGCTTGTTGAAGGTGCACCTTGAAGTCGCTCTTCATGTGATGTTAATGATCCAATCAAACTATCAAATGTAAGAGTAGAAAGATCTTTGGATTCTTCAATTATGATTGCAATGTGATTCCACTTAGGAAGAAGTGTTCGCAACACTTTCTTCACAATTGTTTCATTTTTTGTGTCTTCACCTAAAGTTTGCATCATATCAACTACTGCTTTAACACGAACACAATAGTCTCCAACTCTTTCATTGTCCTTCATTATGAGATTTTCAAAATCTCTTTTCAAAGTCTGAAGCCTGACTTGCTTTACTTTATCACTTCCTTGGAATCCTTCTTTCAAGGCATTCCATGCATCTGTAGTGATTAAGTAAGATGCAATTCTTGGAAAGATACTAGGATCTAATGCTGATTGAAGATGGTATAAGGCAAATGAATTATTTTTATGTGCATCTTTGTAGATCTTTTTATCATTTGCACTTAAAGTAGTCCAATCTGTTGGAGCAATGTAACCGTCTTCAATAATATCCCATAGTCCTTTTCCGATGAGTAATGTCCTCATCTTGATGGACCAGTACTCATAATTATCCCCTCTGAATTCGGGAATTGGTAGATTATTATGTGATCCCATTTTTTAATCTACTAAAACAAGAAACCTCTCTTTTATAGTCTTATTGCAAAAAGACTTTACAAACTATCAAGCCCTGCTTGATTTACAATCATGAACAACTCAAACTTGTTCGGCAATTACAAAATTGTCGGCGACTTGTTCATCATCGTCAGCTGATCAATATTATTTCGGGAGAAGGAGGTTGAAGGATTTCAAGCTGAATTACTATAATGAGTATATTCGGATCCTTGTGCAGCAATTGCAACTGTGTCAGATTGTTCAAACTTGCTGCCGAAGGAGTTATCTTCTGAATCGGCTTCGTATCCTTGATCAGGATTTCTCTGGTGTGCAATAACCGCGTTTTGCAACTGTGAAAAAACTGTATTAAGACTTAGTGTTTTCACGCTCCTATCAAAGTTTTCAGGAGTTGTTCTCAGTAACAACTTGCAGAGGGCATGATAACAACCTTCCGATCTTATCATTTAAGAAAATTTCCCAGAAATTTTCTTTTACAAGGATTTCCTCTTAGGAAATAGTAAAAAAAAATTTAACTTTCCAAGTTTTTTTTTTTAAAACTTTACATATATTTCCTCTTAGGAAATTTCAATCAATAAAAAACTTCACATTTATTTCCTCTTAGGAAATTTCACTCAACTAAAAATTTTTTTTTTATAAAAGCTAATGAACAGTTTAAAAAAAAACTAAAAAAATATATATATTTTTTAATTTTAAACTTATTCCTTAGTTTTTCTTTTGATTAAAAAAAATTTGATTTTCTATCGACCCCGCCGAGAGTCGATCCTGCGACCTCGCGGGTCTCAGGGCTGAGGGTAGCCGCTGCGCTACCCGGGCTGATCCGGGAGCAACGCGCGCTCCCCGCCTCTTGACTTTCGCGTCGAGCGCGAAGCAAGTTTTGGCTTCGCGCTTCGGCGCGAAGCTTTTATATTCTTTGGGACTATTAGTCCCACATCGCTCACAGAGCGATGTTTTTGTTGTTTAAAAACAACAAAGCACGCAATGTGCTTTGACTGCCTACGGGCAGTCACCAATGCCGCAGCCTTTTGCCACCGATGATGCACGCGCAGATTGACACGTCACCTTCTCGGGCCGCGCACCAGTGCCACGTCAGCACAATTTGTAGATCGCCACGTCACCTTCTCGGGCCGCGCACCAGCGCCACGTCACCTTGCCTCGTCAGCCTCCTCGGGCCGCGTGCCAGTCTCACGTCGCCACGCATCGCGCCACGTCGATCTCGCACCTCGGGCCACGTGCAGCAGATCGCCACCTCAGCTTCGCCTCGGGAATCGTGTCGGTGCCACGTCAACAGTGCCTCGGGAATCGTGCGGATCTGCTGCTCCTGCGGGCCGCGTCGTCCAGTTCCACCAGCGCCTCAAAAAATGTGCCAGTCAGCTCCTACGGGCCATCTCGGGATCCGTGCCGCCTCGGCTCCTGCGGGCCGCCTCGGGATCCGTGTCGTCGCCTCGAACTACGGGCCCCATCGCCTCGGGAATCGCGCCGCTCTGATACCAAATGTGAAAGGTGAGTGATTTGCAAATAGGATTAATTGAATTAACGTTGAATCAAAGGTTACAAAGCTTAAATACAAGGTAAATAACCTATTCGAGAAAGAAAGGGGGAAAGGAGAAATTGGGGGAAAAGAAAGTTAACTTGAGTTCTCTTGCCGCCCAAATGCTGTCGTCCACTGCCGTCCAGGTAAGGTAAAGGTAAGTTACCTTTACCCCAAGTAAAATCAAATATTTTTAACTTTTACTGATGGTAATTTCCAACATCACTTACCTAACCTCAAGTACCCCCACTTCTGGTGGATGACTTAACTTCTTCCACCTATGAGCGTACCTTATCCTACACATTGGAAATTTATTAATAGTATCATATTCTTCGATATCAACTAACATCGCACAACAACATAATTTCACAAAACCAAGTATTAAAAATTCCTTAATTAATACATCATTTTCTCATGCCACAAATTCCAAGGAGGGTCATGACAAAACTATACCATTAAACCTAATTAATTGTTAATGAATTTTAACAATTAATAATAAGGCTAGAGAAAGCCTTATTGCAAGTTTGGAGAAGCAACCATTGAAGGCATCTTGGAGAAAGTAAGAAGGATATTGCAAGTAGAGAGGAGTAACTTTGTTGAAGAAGTTACCAGTGGAGGATATTTAAAGAAATTTTATGATAAGAGATTGTGAGCAAGGAGAAGTTTTTGATAAAGGATATTTGGGATAATTGTTGCCATCCGGCAACAAGCCCAAGAAGTTTACCAAATTTTGGAGAAGAAATTTGAAGAGCTCAAGATATTCAGATTCTTGAGAAAGGAAACAATGTTGGAGATCATTTTTGAAGTTAGAATTCAACAAGAAGATTGTAGGAGAAGAGAAGATTAAAGATCCTAAGGTTTTTAGAAATCTAAGTACAACCATAGATTTTTGAAGGTTGATTTGAAGGAGCAGGTTGCATATTTTAAAGCATAGATTAAAGGGTTATAGGAAAATATTGAAGGTAGCCTAGAGCTACATTTTAAAAAAAGTTTGGGAATATTTTGGAGTGCTTGTGTACAAGATATTGAAGGTGTCTAGACAATAACAAAGATATTATTCTAGAGACTCTCATTACAGGTTTAATTCAATGAAAGAAGGAAGTGACTTCAAAGTTACAAGTATATGAACACCATTTGGGGCAGTATTATTAGTTATTATTTTCAATATTTGTGAAAACATATTCAAAGAAGAATCAGAGCCATAAAAATAGATTTTGTGGACAACATTTGAGGGAGATAAAGAGTTGCAGATTTGGAGAGTTTTGGTGTAGTTTTGTGAAGTGTTGTTAGCAGCAAGAAAGGAGAAAGTTGGGAAAAAACTAGAGCTATAAATTTAGTGAAGTTTTGAAGTAGTAGAGCAATGGAGAATAGAGGTACACCACTTACAAGTCTAAGACTACAAGTAGGGTGAACTAAATGACCAAATACATCAATATAAAGGATTCGTACAATATAAATTTACTATCTGAACATTGAAATAAGATTTACACCAAGGATTTAAGAGCATCATATTATTATTTGTGATCTACATTATACTATTTAGAATCTAAAATTTTAAAGGAATTATTTAAACAAAAGTAATATAGTTGCTTACATATTAAAGCTAAAATAATAAAATAGCGAGAATTAATAGAAAATGAGAAATAAGAAGAACAAGATATTGATTGCAAATGCTATATTATAGTAAGAAATGCAGATTTATTAAAGTGAAAAGAAAAAATTGAATGCAATAGTAACCAAGCAAAGGGAAAAAGATACAAGTGAAATCTCAAAGTATCTAAAGACACTAGATATACATAGTTCATAGAGCATCCATATTAAAAGAAATAATATAAAGGATAGCAAAAGTGTTTATGTTGAAAATACAAGGAAGATTGCCATGATTTTGAAGAGAGAAGATAGTCGTCGCTCGAAGAAGTGCCATTGTGGTTATTGAAGAAAGAAGCACCACTATTGGAGAGTGCCAACATTGGTTTAATTAGACACCATGATTCTATAAAGGAGCATCATCATTGTTTGAGGAAGACTCTATGATTCTACAAAGTAGCACCACCTACAAAGCATTGAGGAGACAAAGGATTTCACCCACAAAATGCAAGGAGAATGTTTGCATGATAATATGAAAGGAGTCATAGAAAAGAGAAGTTTTGGGGGTTACAAGCATTAGTGAATGTATTGCATGCAAGAGAAACATGTATGAAGTCAAGCTAGAATGTTGAATGAGTGCTAGATTATAAGAGACATTAGAGTAACACATATTCTATTGTCATATCACTCGACCAGGGAAAGGAAATGCCTCAACGACCAAGGAAAACAAAGTAAATGAAGTGAAAGAGTTGTAACATCATATGTCATGCATAAATTACAACACCTATTGATTCCAAGTGCCAATTTGAATAGAGAAACATCTCAAGAGTCTTCAAATAGATAAGATTCAGGTGGATTTCATAGAGTTTAAAAAAATAGCAAATATTACTATTAGATGTAGTGAGATAAAGAGAACACTTGGTAGCATCAAATAGAAGTTCAAGAAGTAAAGTTAACAGTCAAGGTTGGTATAAACAAGGAAATAGAAGACTAATATTGTGATATAGACATTGAAATCCAAGGCTACTGAAAGATATGTTTTAGTGAAATATTATTAGGGTACCACTTGGAAACTGCATGTAGGAGACATGCACTAGTCAATGTAGAAGTGTAAGAATGCCCACTCAAGAAATAAACATGGAAAGAGCATCAGTCGAAATATTTAGTCAACATGAGTATGAAGGAGCATCAATGCAAGAGATGTACGTGGAAGAGGTATTAACTGGTCAAGCTCAATTGACCAAAGAATTACCATTCAAGAACTTAAGGTAATTAATCATATTTTAAAGTTGTTGATATACACTCAATATAAGAGAGATAAGGTTGCTAACATTTTCTAAGTTTGAGAGTGAACTCATCCTAGGAAAGACATTATTTAAATTGAAGGTATTTAAGATCTACACTAAGGATTGAAGTTGGTTTGAAAAAGAGATAAGGACTAAACCTAAAATTTTGTAATCTAATTATTTAAAATTACAAAACAATTTTGGGAATATTTGCAATCAAATAACATTGGAGTAATAAGGGTTTCTACATCAAATTAGACTTATAAAATTGCAAATATATTTCTAAGTTTGGAACTAAAAGGTATTCGACATCACCATAGGAGTTAAGATATTTAAAAGTGTTATATTCTAGTGATTGTAGAAATACAAGTTTATCTTCTACACTAAAAAGGTAAAAGGTTTATTTTAAAGGATCAATGGAAAGATTTATTAAGTGCACATGATTCAAAGACTTAGTTGATTTTAGGAATGATAAAGAGGAAGATGCAAGAAGAAAACAAATATGGTCTAAAGGAATCTCTAAAAATCTACAAACTAGTGGTTTGAGGAAAGTAGATTCTAAAGAATCATTTTTCAATGACATGAAAAAAGGGGTTGATAACATCAATATTAATGAAGATATATACTATAATTCTATAAAATAAACCAAGATATAATAGCTTCAGTTGTACAAAGTTGGTTTGATTATCTTATCAATCAAAAGGATAAGCTTGATTCTTATAAGTCAATTGATAAAGAGATAGGGATAGTCTTACAATGTACTTATTGCAATAAATATAGTCATGAAAAAGAAAGTAATTGGAACTTCCATCCATGCAAATATTGTGGAGGGAAAATCATCCACCTTTTGCTTGTTATCACAAATATAGGTTTTATAAAATATTTGAAGAAAAACTATTATTGAGATTAGATTATCTACTCCAAGTTCTCATTTCTGAAGCATTTATTAATGATGAATCCAAGTTGGACATTTTTGAAGATCAAGGATATAGGTAATGGATCAATTACAAATCACTCATGATGTGTAATATTATGAGGTCTATAGCTCATCTAATATACTTTAAAAAAATTAAGGATAGAGACAATGAAAAAATTGTTTTGTAGAAATTATCTGACAGTGCAACATTATCTATAGGTCTACAAACCAACTCTACTAATGAAGACAAGCAAGAAGAGAAAGAGCATGATCAAGAAGGAATGTAGTGTAAAATGAGTTATAGAATGAAGACCTATATGGAAGAAGTCTTCAATAACAAAATAATGTAATATGGGGGTGTGTTGGAGTATATTACATTATTTAGTCCATGCTTAGATTAGGAAAGTGTGTTATGTAATAAATGCATAAATATTATTAAAGTGTGCAAAGTATTTTTGGTATTGTAAATGTAAATAGTTATCCATGTGCATATGAGTCCATAGAATAGGATACAGAAGAGTCTCTAAAAGTATGAAGGTCAATAGTGCCATATATGAAGAGTCACATTACATTAAATACAAGGTAATGTAAAGATGTAAGATGACATTACTTGGTATTTTCAGTGCTATGGCTCCATTTTCATGAGAATTTGTTTATGGCATATTTAGGAGTAGTTATTTATAAGTTTCATATATTTAGAATATTTTCATTATCATATATATTAGTTTGTTAGTTTATTTCATATGTTTTGGTTAAATTAATCTTAAGTAATAAGCTTCAAATGCTAACAATATGAAATTTACACATGCCATTTATTAAAATATTTTTGTACTCAACATTTAATTTTTGATGTAGACTTTCTGAGTTTAGAAGCTTTTGGCATACAAGTTGACAACATGCTTCTTTATATGAAAGTATTTTTTATTTCTTTATATTTACATTTGGTTAATTTCACATTAGATATTTTCCTTCTTGAATTTTACCATTGCAACCTATCCACCTAAGAGTGGGATGAACTTCTATCAAAATAAGGGCTTATCACTAGCAATATGTCTATTTCAACAATAACACCATTTATGTTGCAATATGTGGTGGTGTTCCTACATATTTGAAGTGTTTTAAAATAGAGATTGTTCTTACACCATACTAATATCGTGCCCACTTCTATGATATTGGTAAAACAATTCAAACAACTAAGATGTTTTAGTTCCATTAACTAATTAGAGTATGAACTCAATATAATTATCCCTAGTATAAAGGAGACACTTTCTATAACCTTGAAAATTGATTTCCAAAGAGGATGCAAGTATTTGAGACATTTAAATTCCTCATAAAGAATGAAAATTGTAGTATACTTAGTAAAAGAAGCCAATGTTACCATTTGTAATGGACTTAAATAACACCCAACTAGTTTTCTCATGTGGGCTCACTCAACAGCTTCCACATACCACTCGTGTTACAATTTTCCTTCCATGTTTTTTATTAGTCTACATCATTTCTATTGATTATGTATCTACAACTTCTCTTACTTGCGATTAAAAATTTTCTCACACCCTCTCCCATTTGTACATATTTTTCAAAACAATCCTTTTGTGCCTTTAGTCTTATATATAGTAAATTTTCAAGGATTCATTCTTATTTATTTCTTTCATCAGTGGAAATTGCATCTTCCTTCGTTAGTGGCTCCTCCCGCTGCCAATAAATCCTGCAACATTTGCATACTATACACTTCTCTACAACTTGTTGCTCTCTCATTCACCCTTGATGTAATATGTCCTCAATTTCATACATACATTGAGCACAAATGAATGGCTCAAGCCTCCCTATATGCATTTATTTATAATATTGATTGGAGGTAGTTGTCGCCCTATTGTGGCTGCTCCACAACGTACCCCAAAATTGGGGACCCACCTTTTTGCATGTGTTCCAAGAAGATCGAAGTGACCCATAGGCTAAAGATCAAAGAAAAAAATAAAAACACCACAAGGAGAAAAAGTGTTGCGATATCACGACATGTTGCATCGTCGTAGCCAAAAGAGAAAAAGTGTCGCGATATCACGACATGTTGCAATTTCGCAGCCAAAAGAGAAAGTGTCGCGATATTGCGACATGTTGCATCATTGTGGGTAAAAGAGAAAAAGTATCGTGATATCGCGACATGTTGCATTGTCGAGTCCAAAAGAGAAAAAGTGTCGCGATATCGCGACATGTTGCATTTTCACGGCCAAAAGAGAAAAAGTGTCGCGATATCGCGACATGTTGCATTTTCACGGCCAAAAGAGAAAAAGTGTCACGATATCGCGACATGTTGCATCATCGCGGCCAAAGGAGAAAAAGTGTCGCGATATCGCGACATGTTGCATCATCGTGGCCAAAGGAGAAAAAGTGTCGTGATATCACGACATGTTGCATCATCGCAACCAAAAGAGGAAAAAGTGTCACGATATCGCAACATGTTATATTTTCATGGCGAAGGGCCACAAAATGAAACACATACGAGGGAAGGTGAAATGAATAGCCATTGGAAAATGAAATGAACAGTCAAGGAAGGTGAAACGAACAGCCATCGAAAAATGAAACGAACCATCATGGAAGGAGAAACAATTTTTTTAGAAGTTTAAATACGCCATTCAAAGAGGCTAGAAGGGAGGGGGAAACTGCTGCAAGTAGTGTTGTAGATTTGAAGGCAAGATAGCCATTCTGGACCTAGTTGGGCTATTTTTCTTTCGTAGACTGGTTTTTCTTCTTCATGGATAGGGGTTGGAAACTGCTGCAAGTAGAGTTGCAGATTTGAAGGCGAGAAGGCCATTCTAGACCTTTTTGAGTTGTTTTTCTTCCACATACTGGTTTGGGAAAACCAGAAATTATGTTATTGTAAAATGACATATTTTTAATGCAGAAGTGTTCAAAAATTTACATCTTGTGGGCAAGAAAGAAGGATATTCTCTTTGCATGCTATGGATTTAATGTTTATTCTTTCATTTTTTAGATTTCGAATTTATAGATAATGTTAATGCAATTTTTTTGGGTTACATTAGGCGACTATTTGAAATCTGAATTTTATTTCATACCCTAGGAACCAACACTTAGTCTATGGGGATTGTGCTTGTTTTGCAAGTCCAATAGGTTAGGTTGCATGCAGGGAAACCTCACATCTTCGGTTTTGTCGAAATAGGATAGCATCATACTGAATAAATTTTCTTTTCAGTTTTTTGCATTTCATTTTCATTTTTTTGCATTTTATTGTTTCCAAAAATTTTAACTTATTTTCAGGCATTAAAATAAACATTTAAAATTTTCAAAATCCAAAAGAAACAATGAACAATCACTAAAGTTTCATGGTGAAATAAACCAACATTGCCCCTTGTTTACAGTTACTTGTAATCACTAAGGTGTTCCAAGCATTTAAATTGAATATATTTATTTGAGATTATTAATACACATATGCAAATGCTAATACAACGGAGACCTTGGAGAAGTTGTTTGTTTAACTTCTTTGCAAGAGGGGATTTGGAGCCCAAATCCTAAAGGAGAGTGTACTTTCACAATCGGGTGAAAATACCACTCAACATATTGGTGCTAGAAGGAGGGCCTGAATTGTTTTATTTCAGTATGATTTAAATACTATAGGGATTTAAATTCTGAATATTGCATGCCCTATTGGTTATTATCTTTAGAATTCTTTTAACAATACAACCTTATAGTGTTTAAAGTAGGACATGAATTGCTATGCATTGTTCTAATGCTTTTGATTGTTCATACAGGAATAGTGTGTTTTGATTTGACTTTAAAAAAACAAAATTTGGTCTTGACTAACGAGGTTGTCTCCATGCAATTACTTTCATTCGATTTTAATGGATACACCTCTTGGTTGATGCTAACATGATTATTCATACGTTACATATTTGCTAGTCATTTCATGCTTATTTGTAAGGAATTATTTTGTCTAAAGATGTATTTTTTGTCGGTATTATGCTCTTCACCTGCGCGTAATGCGATCTTGTGAATCAGAAAGCCTACAACACTAGGAGTATGCTCTTCACTTACGCATATGTGATCTGGTGAATCAAAAACTAGTTTACATTTTTAGAATATTGCTTTGTCATGGTTCCTTCTTTCATTCATGACTAACAAATTGATTTTGAAGTTATTCTTTGAATATCATTAATCGTAGGATTTTCTATGTGTCACAGGTTTTCTTTGAGATATTGAGAGTTTTGTCAAGTTTTGTAGGGTAATTTCATTTACAAGCTGGACCCACCGCATCGCATCACAACTAGGTCCAAAAAAACTGAGGAAACCATATTCCAAAGCCTCTCACTCACTCATATGAATCCAAGGAATAAAACCGAGCAAATTATGGTCCCACCAGATATTCTTGTTATAGATCCTTCTGTTTCAGGCGCATCTAGCGGACTTGCATCGGTGGTGTCATTTGCCACTAGTGTACCGGTTATCAGTACCATTTCCACAGTTCTTGTAGGGTTATCATCATCGATTTTGAATCAAATGGCCCAACCTCCACCACCTCCTTGGTACGGAGCCCATAACATTCCTTTGAATATTGTAGGGGATATTCACGAGATCCCTAAGAATATAGAGATATTTTTGCCCAAATACAAATTAGATGGCCCAAGGACCGTAGAAGAACATATTCAGGCCTATAGGGATGTTTTGATAAGATTGCAAGTTCAACATGAAGATGTGGCTTGTAGACTCTTCCCCATGAGCCTAGACCAAGTGGCCTACAAATGGTATATTTGCTTACCTACTGGTTCCATTACGTCATGGACGTAAATGGATAATGCTTTTGTCAACCAATTCATGTCACCATTAGATCCCACAATCATCTATAATCAATTCATTACATGCAAAAGAGGCCAGGGTGAGCCAATCCAAAATTTTAATCAAAGATTTCAGAAGTGCTATAATAGAGCAATTTGGCATTTTGCCATTGATCTCGTAGTAGCTTTGCAAATATATTTTGGGGCATTGGATCCTATGATGGCAATGTTTGCAAGGTGAAATCCTCAAGTTACCACGCTTTCTCTAGCCTACAATGAAGCTATGACCATTGAACAACAAATGACACCACAAAGTTATGGGTTTTCCCAGATGTCTATGGTAGGACAATATGGTCCATATGGTCAAGCTCCTATGATAAATTAGATCATGGCATCGCAAATATCAGGCATAAATGCTTTTTCTTATCAACAACCATATTCATCAACACCCGCTCACGCACCCAATCCAATTTCGATTCAAAGTGTGAATCCCTACACAAATCAAGTGGCTCAAAATCCAACTCAAATGTTAATTCAAGATCTCACCAACTACGCAAATCCTGTTGGAACTAGCAATAGCATAGCTCAACCAAAAGATATTTATTCAGAGGTTGAAGAGCTCAAAAATATGGTTCACAAATTGAGTAATGATTTGGTTCAAAAATAGAAGTATGAATCTCATGCCCCTCACCCAAATCAAAATTTCAATAATAGAGGGAGACAGTGGAATACGAAGCCAAACAATGGGGGTGTGCCTTCGCCTATTGCTAATCATATAGATACTTCTACAGGACCAAGTCACTCTAGTTCTATTCTTAATATTTCTGATTTGGCATGGGAAAAGGGGTGTAGATTGCATAATACAAAGGAGCATAATGAAAGGAATTGTCCCGAAATTGCTAGGTATACCCATTGTCTCCAAGATCAAGTGGATGATTTGGAACTTGTGCCAAATGAGGGTCCACCCCAACATCAACAAGGAGTGGAAAATATTTTAGTGGTGGAAACTCTATATCGTCAAGAGAGTGAGAATGAGGAAGGTGAAGATGAATTGGATGAGAAACATGTTGATGAATCAAAATATGAAGAAGAAGAACTTGAGCGGCACAAATTGAACTTGGAGGATGATTACTATGATTCATGGGAGAAATGGAAAGAATATTATCAATCTAAATATTCTAATAAACTTGTTGTGTCAATTAATATGCAGGATAACTCAATTGCTTCCTCGCATGAGGATACTATAAATCCTGTACAATTTGAGAAAGTTTTGGAAGAGGAATTTGAATCTCATCAAATTTTGGAACATGATAAGGATTCTACAACCATGAATCAAGAAAGAGAGTCACTTGCTTTAGATCCCTTTGAAGGAAAAGAAATTGAAAATCTTGATCCACTTACTTGTGCTACAATGATTATGCCATTTAAAAATGAGAAAATTACAAAACCTGAATCATTTGGGTTTGATATCATTGATGATCCAATTGAAAATCTCACGTTACCCAAAACAACCCAAGTGATTGATCACGAAAATGTGTTAGTTAACCCACCCCTAGATAGACAAGACTTATGGTTTGAAAGGGATGGGCATATTTTCAATTGGGTACCTAATTTTGGTGCCTTTGATAAACGAGTCATGGAGAAAGAACAAGTGCTACATGATGATGAATGTCATGAGAGAAAAAGAGGAATTTTCAAATCCTCTTCAAGTAAGGTCAAATGAAAACATGCCAAAGGTAAAATCTCATCTTTTTGGTTTCACCATGCAAAATTCGAATGAGGGTTTGCCTAATGAATGGTTTGATTCAAATATTATTAATGTTATGGCTTTATTGAATGAAAATGAAAGCTTATTTCTACACCATGAATCAAAGTGTGGAATGGACATCTTAAAGAATAGACATAAAGGAATTGAATATCAATCATTGTCTAATCAATTTGAAAACTTTAAACTCCACCATAGGATTATTAAGGAAACTAAATCAAATTGGTATGGTGAGAGGGGCAAGTGGAGGTTTGTTTATTTGTTTGGTTTGATCTTGTTTTTGTTGGATTCCTGCAAAACTTGGTATGCGTATCACGTCTATGTCTTTTAAAGAATTCTAATTAGGTTTGGGATCCGAGAAAATGATAATCCAAACTTTTTGTACATTTGTATATACTTTTGGTTTTCGTGTTTTGGTTTTGGATTGGATCTCATTTTGGTTTTAGGTTTTGTGTTTTGATCCTTTGGACATTTTTGGTTTGTTAACTTAGGTCCTTATGAATGTTGACTAAGACTAGGAGAATATGAAACATCGAAATTGTATTGCAGAAAGCTCCACGAATTTCGCAAACACATTAAAGAGTATCGTTTGGAACTTGTGATGCAGGAAGTTGTCAGTTTTATAAATTATGGCAAAGTAGGTGGTATACTCCATCCGCATTTCAAAATGAGCAATGCATTCATATCTCATGGAAACCGCTACAAGCAGAGTTGCAGAGTTGAAGGCGAGAAGGCCATTCTGGACCTGTTTGAGTTTTTTTTCTTCCACAGACTGGTTTGGGAAAACCAAAAATTATGCTATTGTAAAATGACATATTTTTAATGCAGAAGTGTTCAGAAATTTGCATCTTGTGGGCAAGAAAGAAGGAGATTCTCTTTGCATGCTATGGATTTAATGTTTATTCTTTCATTTTTTAGATTTCAAATTTATAGATAATGTTAATGCCATTTTTTTGGGTTACATTAGGCGAATATTTGAAATCTAAATTTTATTTCGTACCCTAGGAACCAACACTTAGTCTATGGGGATTGTGCTTGTTTTGCAAGTCCAATAGGTTAGGTTGCATGCATGGAAACCTCACATCTTCGATTTTGTCGAAATAGGATAGCATCATACTGAATGCATTTTATTTTTAGTTTTCTGCATTTCATTTTCATTTTTCTGCATTTTATTATTTTGAGAAATTTTAACTTATTTTCAGGCATTAAAATAAACATTTAAAAATTTTCAAAATCCAAAAAAACAATGAACAATCACTAAAGTTTCATGGTGAAATAAACCAACATTGCCCCTTGTTTACAGTTACTTGCAATCACTAAGGTTTTCCAAGCATTTAAATTGAATATCTTTATTTGAGATTACTAATACACATATGCAAATGCTAATACAGTGGAGACCTTGGAGAAGTTGTTTGTTTAACTTCTTTGCAAGAGGGGATTTGGAACCCAAATCCTAAAGGAGAGTGTACTTTCACAATTGGGTGAAAATACCACTCAACAGATTGGCGCTAGAAGGAGGGCCTGAATTGTTTTATTTTAGTATGATTTAAATGCTATAGGGATTTAAATTTTGAATATTTCATGCCCTATTGATTATTATCTTTAGCCCTCTTTTAACAATACAACCTTGTAGTGTTAAAAGGAGGACATGAATTGCTATGCATTGTTCTAACGCTTTTGATTGTTCATACAAGAATAATGTGTTTTGATTTGATTTAAAAAAAAAAATTGGTCTTGACTAACGAGGTTGTCTCCATGCAATTACTTTCATTCGATTTTAATGGATACACCTCTTGGTTGATGCTAACATGATTATTCATACGTTACATGTTTGATATTTGCTAGTCATTTCATGCTTATTTGTAAGGAATTATTTTTTCTAAAAATGTATTTGTTGTCGGTATTATGCTCTTCACCTGCGCGTAATGCGATCTTGTGAATCAGAAAGCCTACAACACTAGGAGTATGCTCTTCACTTGCGCATATGCGATCTGGTGAATCAGAAACTAATTTACATTTTTAGAATATTGCTTTGTCATGGTTCCTTCTTTCATTCATGACTAACAAATTGATTTTGAAGTTATTCTTTGAATTTCATTAATCGCAGGATTTTCTATGTGTCGCAGGTTTTCTTTGAGGTATTGAGAGTTTTGTCGGGTTTGTAGGGTAGTTTCATTTACAAGATAGACCCACCGCATCGCATCGCAACTAGGTCCAAAACAACTGAGGAAACCATATTCCAAAGCCTCTCACTCACTCATAGGAATCCAAGGAATAAAATCGAGAAAATTGTGGTCCCACAAGATATTCTTGTTACAGAAGATCCTTTTGTTTCAGGCGCATCTAGCGGACTTGCATCGGTGGTGTCATTTGCCACTAGTGTACCAATTATTAGTACCATTTCCACGGTTCTTGTAGGGTTATCATCATCGATTTTGAATCAAATGGCCCAACCTCCACCACCTCCTTGGTACGGAGCCCATAACATTCCTTTGAATATTGTAGGGGATATTCACGAGATCCCTAAGAATATAGAGAGATTTTTGCCCAAATACAAATCGGATGGCCCAAGGACCACAGAAGAACATATTCAGGCCTATAGGGATGTTTTGATAAGATTGCAAGTTCAACATGAAGATGTGGCTTGTAGACTCTTCCCCATGAGCCTAGACCAAGTGGCCTACGAATGGTATATTTGCTTACCTATCGGTTCCATTATGTCATGGACGCAAATGGAGAATGCTTTTGTCAACCAATTCAAGTCACCATTAGATCCCACAATCATCTATAATCAGTTCATTACATGCAAAAGAGGCCAGGGTGAGCCAATCCGAACTTTTAATCAGAGATTTCATAAGTGCTATAATAGAGCAATTCGGCATTTTGCCATTGATCCCGTAGTAGCTTTGCAAATATATTTTGGGGCATTGGATCCTATGACGACAATGTTTGCAAGGCAAAATCCTCAAGTTACCACGCTTGCTCTAGCCTACAATGAAGCTATGACCATTGAACAACAAATGACACCACAGAGTTATGGGTTTTCCTAGATGCCTATGGTAGGACAATATGGTCCATATGGTCAAGCTCCTATGATGAATCAGATCATGGCACCACAAATATCAGGCATAAATGCTTTGCCTTATCAACAACCATATTCATCAACACCCGCTTATGCACCCAATCCAATTTCGATTCAAAGTGTGAATCCCTACGCAAATCAAGTGGCTCAAAATCCAACTCAAATGTTAAGTCAAGATCTCACCAATTATGCAAATCCTATTGGAACTAGCAATAACATAGCTCAACCAAAAGAGATTTATTCAGAGGTTGAAGAGCTCAAAAAGATGGTTCACAAATTGAGTAATGATTTGGTTCAAAAATAGAAGTATGAATCCCATGCCCCTCACCCAAATCAAAATTTCAACAATAGAGGGAGACAGTGGAATACGAAGCCAAACAATGGGGGTGTGCCTTCCCCTATTGCTAATCAGATAGATACTTCTGCAGGACCAAGTCACTCTAGTTCCATTCTTAATCTTTCTGATTTTGCATGGGAAAAGGGGTGTAGATTGCATAATACAAAGGAGCATAATGAAAGGAATTGTCCCAAAATTGCTAGGTATACCCATTGTCTCCAAGCTCAAGTGGATGATTTGGAACTTGTGCCAAATGAGGGTCCACCCCAACATCAACAAGGAGTGGACAACATTTTGGTGGTGGAAACTCTATATCGTCAAGAGAGTGAGAATGAGGAAGGTGAAGATGAATTGGATGAGAAACATGTTGATGAATCAGAAGATGAAGAAGAAGTACTTGAGCGTCACAACTTGAACTTGGAGGATGATTACTATGATTCATGGAAGAAATGGGAAGAATATTATCAATCTAAATCTTCTAATAAACTTGTTGTGTCAATTAATATGCAGGATAACTCAATTGCTTCCTCGCATGAGGATACTATAAATCCTGTACAATTTGAGAAAGTTTTGGAAGAGGAATTCGAATCTCATCAAATTTTGGAACATGATAAGGATTCTACAACCATGAATCAAGAAAGAGAGTCATTTGCTTTAGATTCCTTTGAAGGAAAAGAAATTGAAAATCTTGATCCACTTACTTGTGCTACAATGATTATGCCATTTCAAAATGAGAAAATTACAAAACCTAAATCATTTGGGTTTGATATCATTGATGATCCAATTGAAAATCTCACGTTACCCAAAACAACCCAAGTGATTGATCACGAAAATGTGTTAGTTAACCCACCCCTAGATAGACAAGACTTATGGTTTGAAAGGGATGGGCATATTTTCAATTGGGTACCTAAGTTTGGTGCCTTTGATAAACAAGTCATGGAGAAAGAACAAGTGCTACATGATGATGAATGTCATGAGAGAAAAGAGGAATTTTCAAATCCTCTTCAAGTAAGGTCAAATGAAAACATGCCAAAGGTAAAATCTCATCTTTTTGGTTTCACCATGCAAAATTCGAATGAAGGTTTGCCTAATGAATGGTTTGATTCAAATATTATTAATGTTATGGCTTTATTGAATGAAAATGAAAGCTTATTTCTACACCGTGAATCAAAGTGTGGAATGGACATCTTAAAGAATAGACATAAAGGAATTGAATATCAATCATTGTCTAATCAATTTGAAAACTTGAAACTCCACCATAGGATTATTAATGAAACTAAATCAAATTGGTATGGTGAGAGGGGCAAGTGGAAGTTTGTTTCTTTGTTTGGTTTGATCTTGTTTTTGTTGGATTCCTGCAAAACTTGGTATGCGTATCACGTCATATGTCTTTTAAAGAATTCTAATCAGGTTTGGGATCCGAGAAAATGATAATCCAAAATTTTTGTACATTTGTATATACTTTTGGTTTTCATGTTTTGGTTTTGGATTGGATCTCATTTTGGTTTTAAGTTTTGTGTGTTGGTCCTTTGGACACTTTTGGTTTGTTAACTTAGGTCCTTATGAATGTTGACTAAGACTAGGAGAATATGAAACATCGGAATTGTATTGCAGAAAGCTCCACGAATTTCGCAAACACATTAAAGAATATCATTTGGAACTTGTGATGCATGAAGTTGTCAGTTTTATAAATTATGGCAAAGTAGGTGGTATACTCCATCCGCATTTCAAAAGGAGCAATGCATTCATATCTCATGTACATTTCGCATTGCATATACATTTCATCTCAGTTGCATCTTCATTTCATGTACAATCATTGAAAAGGTGTCGAATCCTCTTAGGGTTATTACATAACATATATTAAAAGGATCCTAAGGTTGGGAACTGATGCCCGAACTATCTTGAACCAAGCACGTTCTACACATATTTTAAAGAGGATCTTGAGCAAAATGGTCAAAACCATACTTGGAAGAAAAGGTGAGGCGAAAGGAGTATTTTGTGTCTGTCCTATTATGCAACATAATCCTTAAAACAATGGTTTTTACCACTCCCATAGTGCTTAAAGCCTAAAATTAGAGTAGTAAGGATAGGGTTAAATCCTCATCGAACTTAGGTTGAGGATCCAACTCCCCAAAGCTCTGATTTGACCTTCATGGAGTAGTAAGGATAGGGTCTAATTCTCATCTCGCTTAGGTTGAGAATCCGATTCCCCAAAGCTTCTATTTTGCCCACTCAAGAACTTGAAATTCCAAAGCAAATATTTTTCATTTCATCATTAATATTGGATTGGAAGGATCATACTACATGTCCCTTGCAAGGATGGGTAGTCATCCCCAAGGTCCAAGAAATCAAAAGTAGAGCCAAATCATGGATTATGGGGTTAATCTCCACCGGGGCTATAGACTCCTGGCTGGCAGTGGAGTATGCTCATGCGTGGCAACACGTCTTGTCTAAAAGCAAGACCATTGATCGCTCAAACGGACAGAGCTAGCTTGACAGTTTCATCCATAACAAGTTAAATCATTTTGTTCAAGATGAGGTAATGAACTCCAGATCATAGTAGTAAGGATAGGGTTAAATTCCCATCTCGCTTAGGTTGGGAATCCTATTCCCCAAAGCTCGATTTCACTTACACTTGCACATGGGTTCAAGATGGTAGGGGCACATAACCAACTTTGGGATCTAGTAAATTAATTCAGTATACATATATTTGGTCCTAAGAGGGTTTGACAGTTTTAATATGTTTGTTCATGATACTAGAAATCCTGAGCCTTTGCAAAGCAGGTTGTTATATCTCTAACATAATTTATCATATGTCAAATCCTGCATAAATCATTCATAGCCTTGCATACGAATCATAAGTGAAACTGACAATGGAAAGTTGAACGAGTTTCAAACGATAGGGAATGAAGCACATTGCACACACCGAGCTGATGCTTAATAATTCTAATGCTTCATGTATTTCTCGTCTAGTTTTATTCTTGGGATATTTGCTGACGCTTGTATTTGAGTCTGTGTGTTTTCAGGTTGAGTTCTCACCGAAATGCTCGAGAGCATTTTCCAACAGAGTCACCATTTGTTGTGGCTGCTCCACAACGTACCCCAAAATTGGGGACCCACATTTTTGCATGTGTTCCAAGAAGACCGAAGTGGCCCATAGGCTAAAGATCAAAGAAAAAAGCAAAACACCACAAGGAGAAAAAGAGTCACGATATCGCGACATGTTGCACTGTCACGGCCAAAAGAGAAAAAGTGTCGCGATATCGCGACATGTAGTTTCACGGCCAAAAAAGAAAAAGTGTCACGATATCGCGACATGTTGCATCATCATGGCCAAAAGAGAAAAGTGTCACGATATCGCGACATGTTGCACTGTCGCGGCCAAAAGAGAAAAAGTGTCGCGATATCGCGACATGTTGCATCATCGCGACCAAAAGAGAAAAAGTGTCACGATATCGCGACATGTTGCATTTTCGTGGCCAAAAGAGAAAAAGTGTCGCGATATCGTGACATGTTGCATCATCGCGGCCAAAAGAGAAAAGTGTCGCGATATCATGACATGTTGCATCGTCACGGCCAAAGGAGGAAAAGTGTCACGATATCGCGACATGTTGCATCGTCGCAACCAAAAGGGAAAAAGTGTCGCGATATCATGACATGTTGCATTTTCACGGCCAAAAGGAAAAAGTGTCGCGATATCGCGACAATGTTGCATTTTTGAAGCCAAAATAGGAGAGAGAAAAAGTGTCACGATATCGCGACATGTTGCATCATCGCGGCCAAAAGAGAAAAAGTGTCGCGATATCGCGACATGTTGCATCATCGCGGCCAAAGGAGAAAAAGTGTCGCGATATCGCGACATGTTGCATCATCATAGCCAAAGGAGAAAAAGTGTCACGATATCGCGACATGTTGCATCATCACGGCCAAAAGAGGAAAAAGTGTAGCGATATCGCGACATGTTATATTTTCGCGGCGAAGGGCCACAAAATGAAACACATACGAGAGAAGGTGAAACGAACAACCATTGGAAAATGAAATGAACAGTCAGGGAAGGTGAAACGAACAACCATCGAAAAATGAAACGAACCGTCATGGAAGGAGAAACAATTTTTTCAGAAGTTTAAATACGCCATTCAAAGAGGCCAGAAGAGAGGGGGAAACTGTTGTAAGTAGCGTTGCAGATTTGAAGGCAAGATAGCCATTCTGGACCTAGTTGGGTTGTTTTTCTTTCGTAGACTGGTTTTTCTTCTTCATGGACAGGGGTTGGAAACCGCTGCAAGCAGAGTTGCAGAGTTGAAGGCGAGAAGGCCATTCTGGACCTGTTTGAGTTGTTTTTCTTCCACAGACTGGTTTGGGAAAACCAAAAATTCTGCTATTGTAAAATGACATATTTTTAATGCAGAAGTGTTTAGAAATTTGCATCTTGTGGGCAAGAAAGAAGGAGATTCTCTTTGCATGCTATGGATTTAATGTTTATTCTTTCATTTTTTCAGATTTCGAATTTATAGATAATGTTAATGCCATTTTTTTGGGTTACATTAGGCGAATATTTGAAATCTGAATTTTATTTCGTACCCTAGGAACCAACACTTAGTCTATGGGGATTGTGCTTGTTTTGCAAGTCCAATAGGTTAGGTTGCATGCAGGGAAACCTCACATCTTCGGTTTTGTCGAAATAGGATAGCATCATACTGAATGCATTTTATTTTCAGTTTTTTGCATTTCATTTTCATTTTTCTCGCATTTTATTTTTTTCCAGAAATTTTAACTTATTTTCAGGCATTAAAATAAACATTTAAAAATTTTCAAAATCCAAAAAAAAACAATGAACAATCACTAAAGTTTCATGGTGAAATAAACCAACATTGCCCCTTGTTTACAATTACTTGCAATCACTAAGGTGTTCCAAGCATTTAAATTGAATATCTTTATTTGAGATTACTAATACACATATGCAAATGCTAATACAATGGAGACCTTGGAGAAGTTGTTTGTTTAACTTCTTTGCAAGAGGGGATTTGGAACCCAAATCCTAAAGGAGAGTGTACTTTCACAATCGGGTGAAAATACCACTCAACACGCCCATACAACTATTTTCTAGCCACCACCTCACCACCTTGCATGTAACTACTTCATATGCTTTTATATTTTTGTATTATTCTCTTTTCTCTTTTTCTATTCTTATTTTTTATTTTTTCAAAATTGGAATGTGCCTTTTTGCAGCTAAATGAACCATATAATTTGTACAATGATGGGACCTACCACTTTGATAACGTAGTCTATCAATGGATCTCTCTTCTTGTTGTCAATGAACATATACTTGATTTACAATTTGACTTGTATGGTGATATTTTATCCATGTTTTATGAGCATATAATTTATTCGCATTCTTATTCACCTTTATAACTTAGGGTGATTCTGAGGATTGTCATCTTCTAGATTAGGGACTAAGCTAGATGCTAACATCAAAACTCATATAGTCATTAGACTCTCCCAAGTTAGGGTCTAACATAAAAACTTCTCCAACCATTAGAAGACTATCCTCCAACTGTATGAAGATTTAGTGATATCTTGCAAGACTCATGGAACTTGCAATCGGAAAAAAAAAAATTGTTTCAACCAATTTATGGTTGTAATATTTTCCACTTGATATACAACAAAATCATCTACATGATTTGTTCCAAATGCTACATCCTCTTGTAGAGAGAGGGGATACTTGGGAAACTTCACATACAATTTGATGCTCATGTAGGCACTACAAAATCTATCTCAAATGATCTATGTGCTTCTTTATCCATGAATAAGCATGGAGTTATCCACGTATATCTAAAATATTCTTCTCTAATTTTGGCATATTGGTCAAACAAAATTTTACCACAATAAAATCTTAATGATCGTACTGTGTTGAAAAGGCTATCTTTATAATATCAATGTTTGTCCTTTAATCAATATTTTAGAACACTTCGACACCTTGCATTTGATAAAAAAAGTTGTCAGTTCTTAGCAATGGGTAGTTGTTCTTGGTTGTCTCCTTCTTCACATAAAAATAATGGATGTGCAACTTAAGAGAATCAGTATTCACAAATTAATTGACTCTTCAAGGGGAGAAATGTTTGGACTACTTAATCCTCTATCAATTACTTTATACAATTGCACTTTCATTTCGTACAACGCAAGTTCAGTTATCTTGTATGGGGAAACTAATGGAGAAAGTAATCTCTTATGAGTCTTATCTAGTAGAATTGGGGTATGTCATCAATTAATGTATTTGCAAACTCCTACAAAACTAAATGCTCATCCACTGAAGGGTTGTCTTTATCTTGAATAAGATAAATTGTGTGCATTTTTTGTTGATGTATCGGGCACTATTTTAGTTGCATTTTTGACATAGACCTCTATGCTATTGGTTTACTAATTCCTTTGATCAAGAGTAGCTCATGATTTTTGTCTAGGAATTTTGTATGGTTATTAGACTTTTTTATGGTATCCATATAGTTTTCTACCCAATTCATATTGGTGATAACATTGAACCCTAGGGTAGTGCAATACAAATCAAAATGTGTCATGAACTCTCTACATTAATTAATGTAAAATTGATGGGTTTATTCATATTTAAATCCATATGCAACCTATTTTGACACCATATAACTAATTAAAAAATGTATACAAATTAAATTAGTTTACATGAGTAGACAATAGGTTATATGAAGGTTGGCTTGTAATAACAACAAATTTCAATTCAAATGTTACCCCAGGTGGGCATCCATTATATATAAAGGTGGATTTATTGAGCATGTACATCCTCTATAGGGACTCTAAAAGAGTCCTATAAGCACCCTTGTGGTTTTATTTGGAGGAAAAAGAATCATCATATGTTGAATGCAATCTATTTTATCAACTTAATTCAAAAGCATGGTCTATCAAGTAGGTTCTTTAGGGTTTCAAATGGATAGGTATGAAGTATAGGGGTCACATATCAAGTATTATTTGTAGAAGTTTTGGCTCATAGATCTGGAGATCTTGTGGAGTGGCTCCCTTTGAACAAGGAGCATTGTAGAGTGTTGACCTACCTCAAAGATATTATCAATATCTATTTTATTGTGTGGATTGCTATTGTTTAATTTGTTTGTGGATGCATGTTGTATATTTTACATATTGGTGAATGATGTATTGTTAATGAGAAGATAGGTTCGTAACATTTGGTATCAGAGCAATGATTCGGGTAAAATTGGGTTGTTTTTGCAAAGCTAAGACACATTTTTCCAAAAAAAATCACATTTTGTAGGGGATAATTATTTTGGCAATCACTTTAATAATATTTGTATTCCAGAATGTAGACCATTTTGAGTACTACAAAAAAAATTGCTCATTTATTAAATTCTAATTAATATTGAGGAAGTTATGGTTGTTTGAAGTTGGGTTATTTATGTTTTTCTTTGGCTATGCAATTTTTTTAAAAGAAAAACTTCGTATTAAATATTTTAGCAGTCATTTTTAGAATGTTTTTGCACCAACATATAGATTATTTTAAGTACTACAAAAATGACTCATCCTTTCATAAATTTTGATACGTATTGAGGGAGTTAAAATTATTTGAAGTTGGTATTTTGAGATCATTTTTGGAGTGTGCGAAAAATTCATACAAAAGGGAAAAAAATCATGAATAAACTACTTAGGACCCATAGTTAGCATTGGAATTACAAATCCCCTTGGATATGAATATATCCCTTGCATGTGCTCCATTGGGGTCTAATAAGAAAGAAAAATATCACTCGAAGAAAATGGGAAAAAATGTGTCAAAAAATATTTTATGTAGAATTAGTAGGAAGAAAATAAATGATTACTTCAAATTTGATTATTTTTTTCCCACTTAAATTTGCATAGGTTATAAGGGATTGAAATGGCCCTACTTGTATTACATCATTTCAACAAACCACTTCATAGTACCACAACAAATCATATTATCATGGGAGTGTCCATGAAATTATGGAAATTTGAATTTGAATTGTGCATATGATTGCATCCTATTACCATTATTCCAAAGTACCTTGGAAAAATGTTAAGGTTCACCCATGGGATTGGAACCTTGGATTGCAATGTGAAACTCTTTACTCCTCATCGTTTTACCCCAAACTAATTGAGCAAAATTTGAGTATTGTTTTTTTATTTTTTATTGGTTATATGGGATTGAAATGGGCCCCCACATAGTGTTATTACAACAACTTGGCAATGCATGTTTCACACTTGAAAATATTTGAACCTTGTCTCCTTGAAAATTGAGGAATTTAACCATTTGAGCTCATGCTATTTCGAATACTATTGAATATAAATTAATTTGGGACTTTTTTCCTTTTATTACATATTTTGTTTATTTAATTTTTTTTCTGCACTCCACTTTTTCCTATGATTTTGGGATTAGTTCTACCCATTCCCTTTTTCTATACCCTCAAATGGGGACTTGATTGAACATAAAAATGTGGCCCTATGAATGAGGATGGCATACTCAAACACCAACAATGACATCATTATAACATGATTTTCTTATTTGATATGAAATTTACAAACTTTTTAGTATGAATACTTGTATTTCTCTTTTGGCATCAGCTACCATTAAATACAATCTATGGTCGATTGGTTTAGCATTTTAAACGTATGCAATCTATGGTCAATTGGTTTAGCATTTTAAATATAAGCACATCAAATTCCAATTGTCTAACGATATTGTTAATTAATATTTGTAAATGCATCATCACTTACTTGCTCATTTTATTTATTCTCACTGAAGAGGCTAAAAGTGGAGATATCAAGGATAATTTTCATAATTAATATCATTACTGACATTATCCAGTTAGACTTGTGTTGATCTACAAACCTACTTTGACTATTCTCTAAGTGTTAAATTTACTTTCTTAACCATAAAAGACCATTATTTGAGGTCATTGATCAAGGAAATTTGTTGTGTTGATTGAGGTGACCATATTACCAGTTGGATTGATGATTTGATTGTAGAATTCTATTGCACTAGTTGTAATATATTGCCAATATAATGATTGTTGATTAAGTATTTATTAAGGAATTCTAAATATTTTGACCAGTTTAAACTCTATTACATATATTAACAAGCATATACTATTGTTCTTGTAAAATGAGGATAGATTGCAATTATGAGTACAAGATGGTGTCATAAATATTGTTGTACTAGTCATGAATGAAATTATTATCTCCACTAGTTGGAGAGGGTATGTAGTACTATTGTAGTTCATGTCTTGAGAAGTGGCCCAATTGTCATAACATCACTTGTCCCAAGATGGGGCTCAATTATGCTCTTAGAGGGGGACCAATTTGTCTTTATATTGACATCCATGGCATGTTTATGCAATCAAATAGTTGTTATAAATACCAAAGAGGTATGGTCTTATTAGTTAAATTAAGAAAGTGTATTAAGTGTAGATATAAAACCATTGACACTAGGTGCTAAATCAAGGGTTTCATCTTGGAAACATTTTTGTAGATTGGACTTCCCATCTTAAAAGAGACCGTGTGCCTGGACTATACAATCTATGGTGTTAATATTTTCAGCTAGAGATATATGTCGACCTACTTAATTTTCCCTCTCCTCAAACATTATGAGTGTTAATGGCTAGGACACCCTTAGCATATCTTCATGGATATTCATACCTCAAAGTTTCTTTCCTAATGGCTTAGTTGACCTTCTATTCCTCTTCTTGGTCTTAATTCCTCTTTTTGTGGTCCTTACTACAGATAACTAGGTGCTCTCTATTTAGTTTGTGCAATCCACTTATTAACTAAAATTAAAGTTTATTTATAAAAATTAATGTTGGTTTTAAATTTTTAATGTCTATTTGTAATATCCTTGTGGCTCTCTTGCATCATTTGGTATAGATATTACTATGTTATTTATACTTCATAACTAGTGATATGTAGACACATGCTCATACACACACGTTTACACTCCCCATTTAACACATGCATGCACAGATACAAAAATTAGTATAAAGTTTATGATTATCCTGTGACATATTTTGTGGTCTTGTAGTTGATGGAGTTTGTTGGTGGTAAGATTATGTTAACTTTAGAAACTGGTTACATTCTCAAATCAGTGGAAGATTCTTTTGCAGCTTGTATAGAAAATTTTCTTACAGTTTAGCCAATTAGAATCTCTATTGATATTTCTCCATTTGAATCATCATGGCGTGTAATACAAAAGGTAATTTTCTGTGTGAATTTTTCATTTTATTTGAAATGGTGTGGATGCAACTTCAACATATTAGTGTAAATTAGAAGGTAGATTGGAGGCCATTCTTAGTATACTGCATCTACTATGTTCATTTTTATGCTCTTTTAGTTAACCAATGCTCTTTGTTCTCATGTGCGTAATGAACTTAGTTCATACTGGCCAACATTGAATGAAAATCTTTCGGTGCCAAAACTGACTAAGGTTATGAAATTTCTAACTCATTTTTTTTAATTTGTTATATGGAATTGAAATGGGTCCCATTTGTATTATATCATGAACATGTAGAGGTATTACAACTTGGCTATTTTTCATGTATCATTTGGCAAAATTTAAACTTGGATCTCCCTCTTGCAAGCTGAATAATTTAAAATTTTGAGCCAATGCCATTTGATCTAACTAGTTTTTTCATAATTATAAGGGTTATTGGAACATGGACCCAAAGTTGGAACTAGTTTGGTTTAGTTCAATTTTAAATGAGTATGACTCCCAAAAAAATAATTTATCAAGGAATTAATAGGTTGGAAATAGTCTTGAATTTATTTTACTGAAGGTGAATTGTTATTTAGGAATATGTCCATTGATTTTCTCAAATAGTAGCTACAAATGTTAATTTAATGGTGATCCAAATGTATTTTGGTTGTTGGAAAAACAAAAAATACATGGTTGCATCCAAAACAACTAAAAGGTTATATTAATCCTATGGCCGCTTTCTTGAGCTTTTACCTCACTTTATTCTTTCACAAGCAAATGAAGAAAATGTTAAGCAAAGGATTTAGGAAATTGATGGTGAGTGAGACAGGAGATAACATTTTAAAATGAAATGGCTTGCAGCAGTTGGGTTGTAGTCTAGAATTACCAAGCCAATAGAATAGAGGGAGCATTGGGCATGAATATGTATTATAAATTTCTAGTTAAGAAAATACACATGAATGTTTGACTACATGCTTGGCTCATTCTACTACATTCTTACCTTTAATGGCATTTTCCTCTGTTGCAACCACATTTTCACAGACAATGGTGGATAAACAACAATTTTTTTGTCTACAATTGGTTGACTTACGACAACTTCAACCATGACTAGTGGACCTGCGATAAATTTTCACCTATGACCAACATACCTATGAATGATTCTTACTTGCACTTGGAGGCCAACGAATTACAAACATTAGGACATAAATTTTGTTATTCAATTTATTTTAATTAAAAATTTTACATTTTGCATGAAAAATGGTTACATTTTACATTTTGTTACTCATGTTTAAAGATCCCTTATCCTGCATGCATGTACAAAGTAAAAGTTGGAGAATTCTCTTTTATGTATTGTGGACATGGAAAAACTCATACTGCAAAAGCATTGTCAATTATTTTATATTTGTCATTCTAATATTTCCTGTATCTCCTTGTTCAGATAGGGTAGTCTATAGTTTAAAATTTTTGCAATAGGAATGCAAATCCATGAAATTCATCCTAGCTTTAAAATTTTAGAGAAATCTTCTTGTCATACCATGAATTTTGCTCCTTCTGCATACCATCACAAGTGTCCCTAACACTTGGAATTTTATCTGCAATATCTCAAATTGATCACTTCTAAGATTATATTTTCTCTTCCCCCTTCAATTCTAATATTGATCCTTGTGATTCCTTCTTATTAGATAAGTTTCCAAGAGCTTACTTAGCATGATTTCCTAATTCCTTTTGCTCTCTTTTATTCATAACAATAGTAGGTGCTAGAAAAATGCCAAAAGCAACAACCATCAATGAATTCTATGTTTATGGATGAACTGTAAGCTTATCCAAGTATACCTCCCATATTATCATAGACATAGTTGATATCTTTGAGACCAACATGGCAAGTGGTGCTTATGAAAATTTTATCCACAAGGCACTAAGATGGTGGTAATTTTTATCCTTATGAAAAAAATAACTATTTTAGAATAATCCCTAAACTATCTTTGTAGAGAATATTAAATTCATTTTCCATTTAAAAATAATAATAATGTTATATTCATTGTATAATCATTTGTAGGATTGTGAATGCAAACATTAACCTTTAAAGGCACGCTATTTGAATTCTAAAATCCATATTCTATATATTGGTTTTTCTTACGCTTAGCAAACCAAGTTTTGAAACATCAATACCTTATTAAATGTCTATAAATTGTACCCTACTATTTCTAAGTTCTCTTCGGGCATGAGATGTCCAATTAACATGTTGCCAATTCATGCTTTTGTATTTAAGTTCTTACTCTCGCATCCCATAGTGGTACCCATAGCTAGAAACTTTATTTCAAGTCAATATTTGAGAGCAACTATTTATTTTATTTGAGCATGTTGCATAAAAAATATCCATGAGAATTTCTTGTAAGGCAAATCAATTTTCAGTTGTCTCAAGCATAGCATGGTGAAAGTTTCAAGAAAGTTGCCTCGTGTATGAAAATTAAACAATCATATTTTAAATCGATTTACTTGTTATTTTTTTAAACTGTTATTTGTAATTCCCAAATTTTCTTGTCAAGCAATAATACTTGGTGAACACAAGCTTATACTGAGAGGGGGGTGAACAGTATGAGATAAAAATTTTCTCTTTTATTTCCAAAGTAATAACCTCAAATAATATCAATGCAATAATGAAACAATGAACAAATCACCATACACATTAGAGATAAATATTTTACATGGAAACACCCTCTCGAGATAAAACCATGACAAAATATTGCTTATAAATTTCTTCAATAAATTTCGTGGGCACCAACCCACAGAAGACACAAATCCCCTATAGAATTTTGTGGACACCAATCCACAGGAGACACAAATCCCCTTGCTCAAGTTCGTGGACACCAATCCACAAGACACCAATCCCCTTGCTCAATTTTGTGGACACCAATCCATAGGAGACACCAATCCCCTAGCTCACAAAAACTTCTCAAATATACTCCAAAACTTGCTTACAAAATCTACTCAAATCTGCTTCACAACCTGCTTACAAAACCTGCTCAAATCTACTCCAAAACCTTAATTTGTTCATTGCATTCATTGAAAACTATTTTATTTGCTCTAATGTTAACTCTGCTTTCTAAGTATTCTTGAGTGCTAATCTAATCAATCAATTTTCTACCAATATCCAATTGTATATTTTCTTTGATGAAGATAACCACCTTTAGTTTGTTGAGCCAATCGCTCACAACTTGCTTTCTTTCTCCCTTGACCATCTGTTGCTTTCCAAAATTAAGGTGAGTGCTTTATCACTATCATGAAGTCATTCACCCGTCCTCACTATTTCATAATCTTGTCTTCAACAAAAAGGATAGAGCAACATCGATGTCTTTTACCTTCTTTGCTAATAATCACTTTGAATTGGCTTCTACAATTTTTCCTGGGTGCACCTCAATTTTATTTCACCTTTAACATTTTATGTTTGCACCAAGTGGTCCATCCACACTATCAACAGTTATCACCAAATACCAAGTGTTTCATAGATCCACGAATCCAAGTTGCACTCGCTAATGAAACATCTCCTACATTGAAACGCTCTTGCGCTTGTCTCCCATGCGTGTAGATGAATTGAGCCTTCTTTACCTAATCGAGGCTTGAGAAAATATTTATGTTGATATGCATCCTCGGTGCTCATGATAATGTCTTCAATTATCTAGCTTTCAAGCCAATTGTGTGTTTCTTAGGGTTATTTCCCACTTCGTTCAATGTTTCTAATCATCGAGATATTGCTTCTTTAAATCAAAGCTTTATGCACATTATTGTTTCATGAACAAGACAACAATAGCTCATTTAACCCTAGCTTCTTAAACGTCCAGCAACAACCTTCGAATGTCTTGACTTGTCAGATTAGAAACCTATGATTTGTTGGAGTATGTGTGATGTTCTTCTTCTTCACTAAGGTGGACCTAGATGACCTTCACCAATATCTATTGTGCTCTTCTCTTACCACACTGCGAGTCGAACACCAGAGATGTCTCACCTCTAATCATTGCCTTCCATACTTTACGCACAAATCACAATGTCTTCCTCGAATCCGCCATGATTTTTGTTGTTGCACTCTCTCATCCGAAGGATAATCCAATTGCATCATACTTGTCAAAGTGAATTAATGGCCTTATTAATATGCATTTGTCTTTTGCGTCCAAGGAAGTCATCCCATTATTTTGAATATTTTAATTTTCAAACTTTATTTTGTATGGTGCGCTCAAGGAGATCGGCCCATGCAAACTTAATTTTTAACCTTTTAAAAATATAAACCTTCCACTTTATTTAAAATTTCATATATTTAAATTATATTTAAATCCTTTGATTTAAATATAAACCTCCCTCTTTAATATTTAAATATTAAAGCATATAAAATCACCTTTGAAGATATTTGCCTTGAACATTAGTGACAACACATTTCATCCTTGAAGATATTTTTGCCTTTGACATCAACATTTCATTCTTGAAGATATTTTTACCTTTGACATCAATGACAACTCAATATTTCTAACAATGCATGGCATGGTAAAAGTTTCAAGAAATTTACCTCGTGTATGAAAATTAAACAATCTTGTTTTAAACTGGTTTACTTATTATTTTTAAAAACTATTATTTGTAATTCCCAACTTTTCTTGTCAAGCAATAATACTTGGTCAATTACAATCTTAAGATCGATAAAATGCACGCACCCTTTTTTCCAGTCATTTTTGAAACCTTTTCTTTTTAATATGACTAGTTGTATTATGTTACATTTCATTTTACCAGGCATGTTTCTTTTTTCTAAACTCATTTTTTTTTACAATTATGATTCTATTTTAGGTTTTAGGTTGAACCTTTAGAGTTAAGGGCATTTAAAAAATACCACGATTTTTCTTTTTATTTCATAGCTATCCATATTTTCATATCTACAAAGAAAAATATTTTATTAAAATAATTACATGTTGTTCTTTGAAATGATTGTTTTCCAAACCAACAAGCAAATCAAATATGTTGAAGGTTGCTATGTTTAAGCTTTCTTTCACATGCCCAGGATTGGTCTTGGATTGTGCAAAACATTTCAATAAATATATTGGAGAGAGAATATATTTTGAGGGGAAGAAATTAGCCATTCTTTGGCCAACCAAATTACATCTCTTTTTAGAATACCTTCTTCGTCAACCTTAGCAGTATTCATTTGAGAGATGAGTATGGCTGAATGGGCAATAAAGAGAGAATTGAGTTCATTGCTAAGAACTAGGTGATATTTGAAGATCATGTAAGTTATAAAGCACTCCTCACTCTGCATAAAAGTGTTTTCAAGGATAAAATTGTAGCCTTGAGGGTTACCCAAAATGGATAAACCCTAACGTGCTAAAAGTAATGATTAAGAGAGATCTAGGTTGAGGTACAACAAATACAGAAAGAAATTCCATTGGATCCAAGCGCTAACATTAATCTATGGTGGGATGTAAAGTAGAAACACTGTTATTATCACTAGTTATTCAAAAAGGGTCAACACATGATCTAATTACTATGACTAAGAGGTTATGGCTGGATAATATTAGGAAAACATGGAGTCTGACCCCTTAATACTCTTCTAGCATCCATGGTTGTGGAACCAGGAGAATAGCACAAGAAACTAGTAAGAAAGGAACTATGTACAACTCCTTGGTATAGGAGGGGTGGCTGAAACATGATGTCATGTAAGTATAGTCTTGTCCTTTTGCAAGCAAGGACAAATAATTGAAGTGCTAGTAGCTACTCTTATATGCAGACAAGAGTACGTAGATTTATCATTAACATTTTGGATAGTTGTAGCTTATAATGGGTGCTTATTACTCTTGATTGCATAGATAGGGTGAAATATCGAGGTGATTAGTCTAGTAGTAGTTTGTTTCTATTATAATAATTGATGTCGAAGAGTGATAGATTCCTTGAGGTAAAGATCCAAGCATGTTTGGTTAGGATAGCTTAGTCACTCTTGTATGCAAACAAGGGCACATAGATCTGTCATTAATATTTTGGATAGTTGTAGCTTGTAATGCGTGCTTATTACTCTTGACTACAAAGATAGGGTGAAATAATGAGGTGATTAGTCAAGTAGTAGTCTATCGAGATAGACAAAAAAGAGAAAAATTTGAGTTCATTATCGAGAACTGGGTGATATTTGAAAATTATGTAAGTTATAAAACTCTCTTCACCCTCCATAAATGCCATAATTGTGTGCTTATCAGATAAGGATGCAAAATATTTTATGTAAATTTCAACCTTGGATGTTTGGATTCTTCTACCTGATGCTTGTTAAGAAAACGAAGATAGATTGGTCACACCTAATTAGTAAGTAAATTTACAATCAACTCACTAAGGAGAAAACAAATTCTACTTTCAAATATTTTCCTAGTTTTTATGCAAAAGAATGGTTCAAAAACTACATTGATGTGAATCAACAATTTCATCAAGCCATTAATGTATAGGCTGACAAGAAAATCATATTATAGGATTTGAAAGAAACCTGTGAAGGTTATCCTCTCCAAGGTTGACTAGTCATTTCATGCATATATCAAAACCTTCATTGAAGACTCAAGGCTACATGTTTTTTATTAATGGAATTTATGAGATTTATTGGCAAGTGTGTAGGAAAGCATGTAATGCAACCCATTAGTTTCTCTTTTAATACTGGAAATTATATATGTAAATTCAAAAGACATATATTTTGGTTACAAAAGTTTAGAGAGATGAGTTCAAGCTAGCTTGGAGAAGTTACAATTATGATCAGAGGCAAGTCATCCAAAGCATGTATAGATACAATGTGGATACTGGATATTGCATTTGGCCATATCTTACCCACAATGATGCATGGACAAATTGTGAAGATGAATAAGAAGTTATTATGATTAATTTAGGATTTGTTGTGTTCCTTGACTAGGTCCATTAGGATGATAAAAAACCTCTAGCATTTGAGGAGATAGGAGAAGTAAAAGAAGAGATTGATTTTGGAAAAATAGAAGAGAGAAAGGGTGGCAACAGAAGAACGGGAAGCTAAGGATGAAAGGGAATTAAGTGGATATCAACCAATAACATAAGGCTTCTTAGGACTCATATCTTTTGTTACTTTTTCAAACTATTATAGTGAAGGTTTTCAAACCCTCACCTTTATCACAAAAACCTTTATACATTGTAGGGAAAGGCTTTAGGCAATCTGAAAGCAAAAACCTTCTCCTTTCTTGTCTTGCCAAGAAAAATCTTGGTGCTTTGCTTTCAAGGAAGTAGGAAAGGATAAGCCACCATATAACTAGTAGGTGATAGATGCACTAGAACCACCTTATAGACGAGATGATGATAATGGAAAGAAAATAAAACCTTCAACTTTACCCATCCTTCAACTTTAGGAAATTGATGGTGAGTGAGACAAGAGATAACATTTTAAAATGAAATGGCTTGCAGCAGTTGGGTTGTAGTCTAGAATTACCAAGCCAATGGAAAGAGATGGAGCATTAGGCATGAATATGTATTATAAATTTCTAGTTAAGAAAATACACATGAACGTTTGATTGCATACTTGGCTCATTCTACTACATTCTTATCTTTAATGGCATTTTCCTCTGTTGCAACCATATTTTCACTGATGATGGTGGATAAACATCAAATTTTTTGTCTACAACTGGTTGACTTATGACAACTTCAACCATGACTAGTGGACCTATGATAGATTTTCATCTGTGACCAGCATACCTATGAAATATTCTTACTTGCACTTGGAGACCAATGACTTGCAAATAATAGGACATATATTTTGTTATTTAATTTATTTTAATTAAAAAAATATACATTTTGCATGAAAAATAGTTACATTTTACATTTTGTTACTCATGTTTAAATACCCCTTATCTTGCATGCATGTATAAATTAAAAGTTGGATAATTCTCTTTTATGGATTGTGGACATGGAAAAACTCATACTGCAAAAGCATTGTGAATTCTTTTATATTTGTCATTTTAAGATGTCTTGTATCTCCTTGTTCAGATAGGGTACTCTATAGTTTAAAATTTTTGCAATAGGAATGCAAACCTATGAAATTCATCCTAGCTTTAAACTTTCAGAGAAATATTTTTGTCATACCATGAATTTTGCTCCTTATGCATACCATCACAAGTGTCCCTAACACTTGGAATTTTATCTGCAATATCTCAAATTGACCGCTTCTAAGATTATCCTTTTCTCTTTCCATTAAATTATAATATCGATCCATGTGATTCCTTATTAGATAAGTTTCCAAGAGATTACTTAGCATGATTTCCTAATTCCTTTTGCTCTCTTTTATTCATAACAATAGTAGGTACTAGAAAAAATGCCAAAAGCAACAACCATAAATGAATTCTATGTTTATGGATGAAGTGTAAGCTTATCCAAGTATGCCTTCCATATTGTTGTAGACATAGTTGAGATCTTTGAGACCAACATGGCAAGTGGTGCTTATGAAAATTTTATCCACAAGGCACTAAGATGGTGGTAATTTTTATCCCTATGAAATTAAAAATATATATTTTAGAATAATCCCTAAACTATCTTTGTAGAGAATCTTAAATTTGTTTTCCATTTTTAAAAAAAGATGAAGTTATATTCATTGCTTATTCCTTTGTAGGATTGTGAATGCAAACATTAATATTTAAAGGCAAATTCCTTGAATTCTAAAACATATCCTATATATTGGTTTTTCTTACCCTTTACAGGTTTGAAAGTGTGAAACTCTAGAAAACCAAGTTTTGAAACATCAATACATTATTAAATTTCTATAAATTGTACCCTACTATTCCTAAGTTCTCTTCAGGCATGAGATGTCCAATTAACATGTTCCCAATTCATGCTTTTGTATTTAAGTTCTTACTCTCGCATCCCATAGTGGTACCCATAGTACTTTATTTCAAGTCAATATTTGAGAGCAGATATTTATTTTATTTGAGCATGTTGTACAAACAATATCCATGATAATTTCTTATTAGGCAAATTAGTTTTCAGTCATCTCATGCATGGCATGGTAAAAGTTTCAAGAAAGTTGCCTCGTGTATGAAAATTAAACAATCCTATTTTAAATTAGTTTACTTGTTATTTTTTTAAAATGTTATTTGTAATTCTCAACTTTTCTTGTCAAGAAATAATACTTGGTGAACACAAGATTATACTGAGAGGGGGGGTGAACAGTATAAAATAAAACTTTTCTCTCTTGTTATGAAGAACACAAGCTTATACTGAGAGGGGGGTGAACAATATAAGATAAAACTTTTCTCTTTTATTTCCAAAGTAATAACCTAAAATAATATCAATGCAATAATAAAACAATACACAAATCACCATACACATTAGAGACAAATATTTTACATGGAAACACCCTCTCGAAATAAAACCACGACAAAATATTGCTTATAAATTTCTTTAATAAATTTTGTGGGCACCAACCCATAGGAGACACCAATATTCTATACAAGTTTGTGGACACTAATCCACATGAGACACCAATCCTCTATACAAGTTCATGGACACCAATCCACAAGAGACACCAAACAAGTTCATGGACACCAATCCCTTGCTCAAATTCATGGACACCAATCCATAGGAGACACCAATCTCCTTGCTCAAGTTCATGGACACCAATCCACAAGAGACACCAATCCCCTTGCTCAAGTTTGTGGATACCAATCCATAGGAGACACCAATCCCCTTGCTCAAGTTCATGGACATTAATCCATAGGAGATACCAATCCCATTGCTCAAGTTCATGGATACCAATACATAGGAGACACTAATCCCCTTACCCACAAAGCCTACTCAAATTTGCTCCAAAACCTACTTACAAAATCTACTCAAATCTGCTTCAAAACCTACTTATAAAACCTGCTCAAATCTACTCCAAAACCTTAATTTGCTCATTGTCTTCATTGAAAACTATTTTCTTTGCTCTAATGTTAACTCTGCTTTCTAACTCTAAAGGTTCAACTGTATATTTTCTTTGATGAGATAACCACCTTTAGTTCACTGAGCCAATCGCTCATAGCGTGCTTTCTTTCTCCCTTGACCATCTGTTGCTTTCCAGAATTAAGGTGAGTGCTTTATCGCTATCACGAAGTTGTTTGCCCGTCCTCATTTTTTCCCAATCTTGTCTTCAACAAAAAGGATAGAGCAGCATCGACGTCTTTTACCTTCTTCGCTAATCATCACTTCGAACTAGCTTTTGCAAGTTTTCCTGGGTGCACCTCAATTTTCTTTCACCTTTCACATTTTTTATTTATGCCAAGTAGTCCGTCCACACTGTCAATAATTGTCACCAAATACCAAGTATTTCAAAGATCCACAAATCCAAATTGCACTCGCTGATGAAACATATCCTACACTAAAACATTCTTACGCTTGTATCCCATGCGCGTAGATGAATTGAGCCTTCTTTACCTAATTGAGGCTTGAGAAAATATTTGCATTGGTATGCATCCTCAATGCTCTTGATAATATATCTTCACTTGGCTAGCTTTCAAGCCAATTCTATGTATTTTAGGGTTATTTCCCACCCTGTTCAATGTTTCGATCACCTCAAACAAGGACATCTTCTGATATTTTCATCGAGACATTACTTATTTAAATCAAAGCTTTATGCATGTTCTTTTTCCATGAACAAGACAATAGCAACTTGTTTATCCTAGTTTCTTCAATGACCAACAACAACCTTCGAATGTCTTGAATTGTCAGATTAGAAAACTGTAATTTGTTGGAGTATGTGTGGTGTTATTATTCACTAAGGTGGACCCAAATGACATTCACTAATATATGTAGTGCTCTTATCTTACCATGTTGTGAATAAAAAATCGAAGATATGTCTCACCTCCAATCATTGTCTTCGATGCTTTACACACAAATGACAATGTCTTCCTCAAATCCACCATGGTTTTTGCCAACAGAGTGTCTTCATTTGTAAAACTACCAAATTTGTGCTCCTCTCCTCCTCTTTCTTTTTCTCATTGCACTCTCTCACCCGAAGGATAATCCAATTGCATACTACTTGCCAAAGTGAATTAATGGCCTTATTAACATGCTTTTGTATTTCGACCCACTATTTTGAATATTTGAATTTTCAAACTTTCTTTTGTATGGTGCTCTCAAGGAGGTCGGCATGTGCAGATTTAATTTTTAACCTTTTAAAAATATAAACCTTCCACTTTATTTAAACTTTTATATATTTAAATTATATTTAAATCCTTTGTTTTAAATAAAAACCTCCCTCTTTAATACTTAAATATTTCATTTAAATATTAAATAATATAAAATCACCTTGGAAGATATCTACCTTGAACATTAATGACAACACATTTCATCCTTGAAGATATTTCTACCTTTGACATCAACATTTCATTCTTGAAGATATTTTTGCCTTTGACATCAATATTTCATTTTTGAATATATTTCTGCCTTTGACATCAATGAAAACTCAATATTTCTAACAGTGGATGGTGTGGTAAAAGTTTCAAGAAAGTTGCCTCGCATATGAAAATTAAACAATCCTGTTTTAAATCGATTTACATGTTAGTTTTTTAAACTATTATTTGTAATTCCCAACTTTTCTTATCAAGCAATAATACTTGGTCAATTACAATCTTAAGATCGATAAAATGCATGCACCCTTTTTGCCAGTCATTTTCGTAACCTTTTCTTTTCAAGATGACTAGTTGTATTATGTTACATGTCATTTTACCAGGCATGTTTCTTTTACCTAAACCCAATTTTTTTTTATTATTATGATGCTATTTTAGGTTTTAGGTTGAATCTTTAAAGTTAAGGGCATTTACAAAATACCATGATTTTTCTTTTTATTTCATAGCTACCCATATTTTCATATATACAAAGAAAAATAATTTATTAAAATATTTGCATGACATGGTAAAAGTTTCAAGAAAGTTACCTCGTGTATGAAAATTAAACAATCATTTTTTAAATCGATTTACTTGTTATTTTTAAACTGTTATTTGTAATTCCCAACTTTTCTTGTCAAGCAATAATACTTGGTCAATTACAATCTTAAGATCGAGAAAATGCATGCACCCTTTTTGTCAATAATTTTTGTAACCTTTTCTTTTCAAGATGACTAGTTGTATTATGTTACATGTCATTTTACCAGGCATGTTTCTTTTACCTAAACCCAATTTGTTTTACAATTATTATGCTATTTTAGGTTTTAGGTTGAACCTTTAAAGTTAAGGGCATTTACAAAATACCACGATTTTTCCTTTTTATTTCATAGCTACCCATATTTTCATATCTACAAAGAAAAATAGTTTATTAAAATATTTGCATGTTGTTCTTTGAAATGATTGTTTTCCAAACCAACAAGCAAATCAGATATGTTGAAGGATGCTATGTTTAAGCTTTCTTTCACGTGCCTAGGATTGGTATTGGATTGTGCAAAACATTTCAACAAAGATATTGGAGAGAGAATAGATTTTGAGGAAAAAAAATTAGCCCTTCTTTGGCCAACTAGATTACATCTCTTTTTAGAATACCTTCTTCGTCAACCTTAGCAGTCTTCATTTGAGATATGAGTATGGCTGAATCGGAAAGAAAGAGAGAATTGAGTTCAATAATAAGAACTAGGTGATATTTGAAGATGATGAAGTTATAAAGCAATCCTCACTCTCCATAAAAGTGATATCAAGGATAAAATTGTGGCCTCGAGGGTTACCCAAAATGGATAAACCCTAACATGCTAAAAGTAATGATTAAGAGATATCTAGGTTGAGGTACAACAAAGATAGGAAGGAATTCCATTGGATCCAAGTGTCAACATTAATCTATGGTGGGATGTAAAGTAGAATCACAGTTGTTTTCACCATTTATTTCAAAAGGGTCAACGCATGATCTAATGACTATGACTAAGAGGGTTTGGTTGGATAATCTCATGAGGACATGGAGTTTGACCCCTCAATACTCTTCTAGAATCCATGGTTGTGGAACCAGGAGAATAACACAAGAAAATAGTAAGCAAGGAACTATGTACAAGTCCTTGGTATGGGAGGGGTAGCTGAAACATGATGTCAAGTAAGTATAGTCTTGTCCTTTGGCAATTAAGGATAAATAAATGAAGTGCTAGTAGCCACTCTTATATGCATATAAGGGTATGTAGATTTGTCATTAACATTTTGGATAGTTGTAGCTTATAATGGGTGCTTATTACTCTTGATTGCATAGATAGGGTGAAATATCAAGGTGATTAGTCTAGTAGTAGTTTGTTTCTATTGTAATAATTAATGTCGAAGAGTGATAGATTTCTTGAGGTAAAGAGCCAAGCATGTTTGGTTAGGATAGCTTTGTCACTCTTGTATGCAAACAAGGGCACATAGATCTATCATTAATATTTTAGATAGTTGTAGCTTGTAATGTGTGCTTATTACTCTTGACTATAAAGATAAGGTGAAATAATGAGGTAATTAATAAAGTAGTAGTCTATCGAGACCAGACAAGAAAGAGAAAATTTTGAGTTCATTACCAAAAACTGGGTGATATTTGAAAATGATGTAAGTTATAAAACTCTCTTCACCCTCCTTAAGTGCCACAGTTGTGTGCTTATCAAACATGGATGTAAAAATATTTTATGTAAATTTCAACCCTAAATGTTTGGATTCTTCTACCTGATGCTTGTTAAGAAAACGAAGATAGATTGGTCACACCTAATCAATGAGTAAATTTGCAATCAACTCACTAAGGTAAGAAGAAAAAAATTCTACTTTCAAATATTTTCCTACTTTCTATGCAAAAGAATGGTTTAAAAACTACATTGATGTGAAGCAACAATTTCACCAAGCCATTAATGTACAAGCTGATAAGAAAATAATATTATAGGATTTGAAAGAAAACTGTGAAGGCTATCCTCTCCAAGGTTGACTAGTACATTGACTAGTCATTTCATGCATATATCAAAACCTTCATTGAAGACTCAAGGATACATATTTTTTATTGATGTAATTCATGAGATTTATTGGCAAGTGTGTAGGAAAGCATGTAATGTAACCCATTAGTTTCTCTTTTAATACTAGAAATTATATATGTAAATTCAAAAGACATATATTTTAGTTGTAAAAGTTTAGAGAGATGAATTCAAGCTAGCTTGGAGAAGTTACAATTAAGATCAGAGGCAAGTCCTACAAAGCATGTATAGATACAAGGTGGATACTGGATATTGCATTTGATCATATCTTACCCACAATAATGCATGGACAAATTCTGAAGATGAGGAAGAAGTTATTATGATTAATTTAGGTTTTGTTATGTTCCCTGACTAGGTCTATTAGGATAATCAAAAACCTCTAGTGTTTGAGGAAATAGGAGAAGGAAAAGAAGAGATTGAGTTTGGAAAAATAGAAGAGAGAAATGGTGGCAACAGAAGAACGAGAAGCTAAGGATGAAAGGGAATTAAGTGGATATTAACCAATAACATAAGGCTTCTTAGGACTCATATCTTTTGTTACTTTTTCAAACTATTATATTGAAGGTTTTCAAACCCTCACCTTTATCACAAAAATATTTATACGTTGTAGGGAAAGGCACTAGGCAATCTGAAAGCAGAAACCTTCTCCTTTCTTATCTTTCCAAGAAAAATATTGGTGCTTTGCTTCCAAGGAAGTAGGAAAGGACAAGCCACCATCTAACTAGAAGGTGATAGGTGCACTAGAACCACCTTATAGACGAGATGATGATAATGGAAAGAAAAGAAAGCTTTCAACTTTACCCATCCTTCTACAAAAAAAAATTAAGGAATATGAGTAGGCAATGGAGACCACCAAAGATAAGAACAAGCAGCAAGGCGTTCCTTATAAAAATACACTCTCAGCTCAACAAAAGACACCTCAACTAAAAGAGGTACCTTCACATTAGCATAACACACCAAGAATTGAAGAAATACAATTAACTTAGTAGAAGAAGGTTAATAAATTAAGGATTTTGTTGATAAGCCTATGGGTTCAGACATAGACAATTCTTGGCATAGATAATGGCTTTGAAACAACTCTCTCATATGAAAAGGGAGAGAAAAATGAGAAAAAAAAGCAAGACAAATTGTTGATGTTATTTTCCTATGTACCAATGAGACTACATAGAAAAATATGAAAAGTGTGAGATATGATGTCAAGCATGACTCTTTTCAAAAGAGAGTCATCATCAGAAGTGGTGAACCTAAATAAGGAACTCCCAAAGGAAATAAGCTAAAAAGGGAAGAGTACCAAAATTACAACCACTATGCTTCCTCCCATGGAGTGACATGGAGTTGTTGGGATCCTTCAAGCCAAATTTGACATTACAGAGGATACCATCCAAGAACTTGAGCAAAGAAACTTGATATTGGAAAAATAACTTAGAAACTTTTTCTCTGCCCAAAGAACTAGAACTGCTTCCAAGGAAGAGGAAGCATAACAATGAACATTAGACGAAAGTGAAGCACAAGCTAGGAATTGGAGGAAAAGTAGAGTTTGTTACCACTGAGACCTCACAAGCTACAAAATTAACAACAAAGTCAAAAGCAAGATCTATGCCCACTTTGATAAAGGAAAATATTGATTATGTATAAGTTGGAAACATTGCTATTTTAGGGAAGTCCTTAATGGAATTTGTGAAAGGTCTCACAAAAAATAGTTTTGAATATGGAAAAGAGGCATTAGGATGTTTGCAGCAAATAGTCCAACTTAAGTTGGACATAGAAACATCAGAAAGTGGTTATTCTCAAATGAAAGGACAATACAAAGATGAGATAAAAGAACTTAGTAAAATATCATTGATTAGTTGAGAAGAAGGGGGAAAAGCGGACTAGATTATAATGGAACAGTGAGCAAACCAGTTCGGTTAAGATTAGTAGTTGAAAACAGAAGATAACAAAAAACTTCAAATTCTGAGAACAAGTCTATTTACAATTGTAACTACAAGGAAAACACTAGAATGTTTCTTAACTACTTGTGGAATGGAAGTGTCAGAGCTTTAGGAAAAAATCAAGGAAATAGAGCAATATTTGGAACAAGAACTCCTTAGCTTTCATAATTATGAGTTGGATCATACGAATACAATTGTGAAAAGCATCAATAATGTCAATACAGTGCCTCAAGATGTAAAATCTACAATTCAATTTGTTGAACCAACATGGAAGATGATGGAAATATCCAAACCTAAGGTTCAAAATATCTATGCACCCAACATACATAAGATCAACAACCAAACTGGCTACCCGATAATGTACCTAGAGAGAGAAGGTTTGAAGTTAAAAAAGCCAAGACAAAAGCAATAGCTGAGAAACCATAGAAATTCACCATTCATTTTGATGAATTGTGAGCTTTGATTTTATCTTTGAGATTTGAAAACATTTGTAATATTATTCAAATATTTTAGGTTATGACTTTTTTAAAAGTCTAATGATGGTATGAATTTTGTTAATTACCTAATAGATTTCATTTTGAAAAGGCTATTTTTGGCTTGTTGAATAAATCATGATATTTTCAAATTTTAGAAATTTGAGCTGTAAATATGGAATACCTCTAAAATAATTGAATGCAATATATTGTGAGACATTTTCTGTGTTTCTCATTTTGAAAGTTGCTAGAACTATTCAACCACGGGTTCCTTTAATGGAAGTACTTTATTATCTTTCAGTTATAATTAAACCTTTGCATACACAAATTAATCACTTCAAAAATAATCTTGTAAAAGTTGCGATCGTAGAGTTTGTCCTTAAATCTACCAAATTTTTCTCTCCAAGGTAGTGATTTTATTTGAAGTGCTGAAAAATCCTGTGGAAATTTGTATTTTTATGAGTTTATGGTAAAGCCTAGTTTTAAAAACATTTCTTATATTAAATTGTTTCTATTTTTTATGCAAGGCTGAAATATTTTTACCGCTAGTAAAATTCGGCCTAAAAGCCTTGCATGTAGCACTTTTGCTTTTGTCTAGTCATAATTGTTTTTGTTGGGGAACCCTTTTTAAATATGGTTGTGTTTATTTCATTTTCTAGAGTTTTTAACTGTCAACTTTGTCATTTCCCTTAAACCCTAGGTTATATCTTGAAGCTCTGAGCTCAAAATTGTGGCAAATGTTTCTTTATTCAAAATGTACATTTTAGGGCTGAACTCTTTTGAGTTCTGAATTACAAAATATTATTAAATTTGGAAAAATTCAAAGTGAATTGCAAGGAGCTACACCTCTGCATACTAAAGGAGAAAAACATTTTGTTTTCTACATATAGTTTTTGGAAAATGAATTTTACGAACCAACATATTGATGCATTGCAAGTATTCAAAAAGGTTCCTGCAAAATATGCAGTTTTCACCTTGAACATGTGGATGATCTTTCCCTTTTTTGTATCCTTGTTCATACAATTTGTATATAAGATATTAATTATACATTTTCTTTCTTTGTGTCCTTATTCATACAATTTGTACATAATATATTAACTATAAATAGATGTTTTTTAAATTGATTATATAGGATTAAAATAAGATATTTTTTTAATTGATTATATAGGATTGAAATTAACCTCATCTTAGATCTCCATCTAACTACTTTGTGTTGACTGCAAACCCTAGGTGTTACTGTGCGTGTGCTTTGCCCCTTCCAACATAAGAAGTAAATTAATAAATATTTAATTGGGATGATGATGATTTTATTTTCCTGTAAGAACGATCTACTTGTGGATAGCTAAGGAGTCAAGCAGAGGCCATACGTTAAACTGTTTAGGCCGTGGTGCCCTTAAGCACGAATGTTTTTGTTTTCCAATTAAGATTTTACAATTAGGATAAACAAAAACTATGGGCCGGGGTCACGTCGTCGAAATATGTTCTGTTTTATATTAAAATACTTTTAATCGTATAAAGTATTACTCAAATAAGATATTACTAAAAAAAAATCACGGGTTATGTCGTTTAAATATGTGTTGTTTTATATTAAAATATTTTGGCTTGTAGTAAAAGGGTCGCATCAATATGTGTTGTTTTATATTAAAAAACTTTGGCTCGAGTAAAAGTGTAGTAGGTCAATATGTGTTGTTTTATATTAACGGGTTTTAGCTACTCTTCGTAGTAAAAGTGTAACAGGTTCAACCTTCAATGGTAATATTTGCGTGTGCTAGTTTACTACTAAGGGTTCAACCTATAAGAAGTATTTCATCGATAAAAACAGTGTAATTAGTTACTTTTCGGAAAATCCAACGTAAGGTTTTTAACAGGCCATGTCTTTTTAATATGTTTTGTTTTATATCAAAATATTTTGGAACATGGTATCATTTTAATTTAAACCCTATGGCTTTTCCTCATTTGGCTGGAAAATGGTTAGAATTTTGAATAAAGATGATTCTTCCACCAAATGTCAACAGCAATTGGCCTTCTGGTACCGATCTCCATGTCTTATAGCATTAGCTCTTCCATAGAACGCTTTACGGTCCCCTGTTGTGCTATTGCTGCTATTACTTTCCTCCATTACTCTTGATGAGAGGATCCTCCATTACTTTCCTTCTTCGAGCTCCTTTCTCCTAAATTGTCACTTACGCATGCCCTCTCAAAATCCAGGGTAAGTAATTAATCTCCAACAGCGCGCATTACCGTGAGTAACGGGGGAGGATTTGTTGACTTCCATTCATTTCGAACCCGGCTTAACGAACTCCTGTCGTTAAGTCCGCCATAAAGAGCTCTTCCCTGCTCACAATCCAACGGCCAGAACTTAGTTTCCACTACTGTTTGTCACTCATTGTCGTCCGATTGATTCGATGAGAATTCCTCATTCTATGAAGAATGTGAAGGATGTTAGAAATATTAACCCAGATTTCACGCCTCAGCCGGACTGCGCTCGCGTAGTCAGGGATCCCGACAAAAGTTTGACATGACGTCGCACCTACCCTCTGACAGATGTGACGTCTGACAGATCCGATCGCCGCAGAAGTTAATGCCAGTTCGGCGATTGGTCAGAAACCCTAGTTGAGGGTCTGTCAGAACCTGTCAGAGGACAAACCCTATCTTCCTCTCCCCGTGGCTATATAAGGCAGTTCGGGTTTTTCAGACATTAGTGTGGAAGTGTGGAGAAGAGAGCAGAGAAAGAGAGGAGAGCGTTTCAGTGAGCAGTGTGGCTCATCTGTTTAATGTCCGAGCAGCCGACTCGACATTTGTTTTTCCTTTTAGTTTATCCTGCAGCTTAGTCTGCAGATGTTATTATTTCCTCAGTTGAGGACTTCTGTAACCCTCATTTTATATGAATAAAGTTTGTTGTTGTTTAAGGCATCTATAGGGTTTGCAGTTATTTCTATGTGCTAAAGTCTGTTGTTCTCTGTACAAATCGCCTCAGAGCGATTTCGTTCGGGTTCTATAAGTTAGAGCTCAGATCTGAAACATTGCACTCAGATCCGGTGTTTCTCTCTTCCGTACAGTTCTTGCCAAGCCAGGAAAACCAACGCCGAAGCCGCGCAAGCCTCCGGACAAGAAAAGATCTTGCAAAGGCCAAAATTTGGCTAAGTCTGGAGCTGTCTTCCCAACTTCGCAGCGAAGTCGGACTTCGCTGCCTTTGACCAGCGCAACCCGACTTCGCACCTTTGACCAAGAAATTTGGCTAAGTCTGAGCTGTCTTCCCAACTTCGCACTTCCTGACTTCCCTTCCCGATCGCACCCAACTCGCACTTCGGACTTCGCACTTCCCGACATCGCACTTCAGACTTCGCACTTCCCGACATCGCACTTCGGTCCGTGCACAACCCGTCTTCGCAATAATTGGAAACGAACCCCGACTTCAGCTACGCAGTCCGACTTCAGGCCCTCCCTACTTCGCCCTTCGTAGTTCGCACTTCGCTCCCTCCCGGACTTCGACAAAAGAAAATTGAAATTAAAATTCTTCAAATTGGTATCAGAGCCACTGATCCCTTGATGCGGAGACCGAAGCAGAATGGCTTCCAGTAGCAACAACTTACAGTTGCAGATCCCACGCTTCAATGGGAAAAATTACGATTACTGGAGCATCCAGATGAAGATCCTGTTTGGATCTCAAGAGCTGTGGGAGTTAGTCGAGAACGGCTACCCAGAATCGGCAGATGCAGCAGCACTAGCCGCCCTCTCTCAAGCAGACAAGGACCTATTGAAAGAGAACACGAAGAAGGACCAGAAGGCCCTCTTCTACATCATGCAAGCGGTCGAGGAGTCCATCTTCCCATGGATCGCATCAGCCACCAAGGCGAAGCAGGCCTAGGAGATTCTGGCCAGCTCGTACCAGGGCACCAATAAAGTAAAGTTGGTGAAGCTGTAGATGCTCAGGAGGGAGTTTGAAAATCTGCAGATGAGTGAGTCCGAGTCCATGAGTGATTTCTTCACCCGGACGATGGACATTATCAACCAGATGCGGTTGAACGGAGAAAATGTGCAGAGCCAGAGAATCATGGAGAAAATTCTCAGAAGTCTGCTTGCCAAGTTTGACTCGGTTGTGATAGCAATCGAAGAGTCGAGGGATCTGACAACCCTCTCGATAGACGAGCTCATGGGTTCATTGTAGACACATGAACAGAGGTTGAGCCGTTCATCTCAGACCTCTCTAGAGCAAGCATTCAGGGCTCAAGTCTCATTTCGAGACAATGACAGACAAGATTCCCACCATGGCGCCTCTAGTTCTCACGGAGGAAGAGGCAAAGGCAGGCGTGGGAAAGGCAACAAGCAAGGAGGAAGGTCAAACCCTAGCGAAGGAGAGACCAACTGTAATTTCCATCAGCAAGGTGGAAGAGGCAGTTCAAAAAATCAGCAAGCTGGATCTGGTCAGAAGGACATGTCAAAGGTCCAGTGCTATTTTTGCAAGAAGTTCGGCCATTACATCTCATAGTGCAGAAAATGGATGGCCAAGGAGAACCAGCAGCAAGCCCATTACACGGATGAAACCGAAAATGCGGTAGGAGGAAATGTGTTGTTGACTTGCAACATTGAGGAAGAGTGCCAGAAGAATGTCTGGTATTTAGACAGTGGGTGCAACAACCACATGACGGGGAACAAGGAGATGTTCTCCCAACTGGATGAAACAGTCCAGTCTGAGGTGAATATGGGGAACAACAACAAGGTTCCCATAATGGGGAAAGGAAAGATCCTCATCCGCACCAGGCACGATGAACGAAAGCAGATCTGTGACGTCTACTATGTGCCTGGCCTGAAGCACAACCTGTTGAGCGTTGGACAGCTCGTGCAGAAGGGACATACGGTCCAGTTCAAAGACGGAGCTTGCACCATCAGAGACAAGTCGCATGGGCAGATTGCTACAGTGTCCATGACGAAGAATAAAATGTTTTCGCTGCAGATTCAGAATGAATCATTGATGTCTCTGAGTGCAGTTGTGAAAGATGCTACCTGGCTGTGGCATCTCAGATTTGGTCACCTGAACTTCAGTGGCCTGAATCAACTGCACAAGAAGCAGATGGTGAAGGGTTTACCCCTGATAGAGCAGCAAAATCAAGTTTGTGAGGGCTGCTTAGTCGGAAAACAACATAGGGATTCGTTCCCTTTCGGTCAGTCTTGGAGAGCATCACAGCCACTGGAGCTGGTGCACTCAGACATTTGCGGTCCGATGCAGACCAACACGTTTGTCGGCAACAAATACTTCTTAACATTCATAGATGACTTCAGTCGGAAGACTTGGATCTATGCCATCAAGTTGAAGTCAGAAGCATTTGCCAGATTCAAGGAGTTCAAGGCTCTGGTGGAGAAACAGAGCGGATATCAGATCAAGACTCTCAGGACAGATGGCGGAGGTGAATACATCTCCAACGAATTCCATAACTACTGCAAGCAGCACGAAATTCGAAGGCAGTTCACTGCCAGATACACGCCACAATAGAACGACGTAGCTGAGAGGAAGAACCGAACCATCATGGAGATGGCACGAAGCATGATGAAGGCGAAGGGATTGTCGCACGAATTTTGGGCAGAGGCTGTAACATGTGCAGTCTACCTGTTGAACAGATGTCCCACCAAAAGCGTGAAGGACAAAATCCCTCAGGAGGCCTGGAGCGGTGTGAAGCCAAGTGTGGCTCACTTGCGTGTGTTCGGGTGCATTGCATATGCACATGTTCCAGAAGAGAAGCGGCAGAAGTTGGATGATAGAGCTGAGAAGTGCATTTTCATAGGGTACAGTGAGCAGGCGAAGGCATATAGGCTGTACAACCCTATGACGAAGAAGCTCATCATCAGCCGTGATGTGAAATTTCTTGAAGATGAAGCCTGGAACTGGAAGTCGAAGACTGGCCAGTCAGAGCCAGCAGTAGTACAGTCTGTTGACTTGGAAGAAGGAAGTGTGCAGCCACCTGCAACTTCCAACAGCAGCAACGGTGCCAGCAGTAGCACAACCACTCCATCTCGATCGCCTCCATGTGCAAGTAGAATCCAGAACCTGGTGACGCCAGCGAAGACAAGGAGCTTGCAAGAAATCTACGAGGCAACCCAAACCCATGTAGATGAAGAGTACTCTGACTTTGCATTCTTTACTGAAGTTGATCCAGTAGAGTTCGAAGATGCAAGTCAGAATCAGAAGTGGGTGCAGGCGATGGACGAGGAGATTAAAGCCATTGAAAAGAATGATACATGGCAACTGACAGATCTTCCAGTAGGGAAGAAGACCATTGGGGTCAAGTGGGTGTATAAGACAAAGTTCAACGCCCAAGGAGACGTTGACAAGCATAAAGCCAGACTGGTGGCGAAGGGTTACAAGCAGAAGTCAGGCATCGATTACCATGAGGTATATGCACTTGTAGCCCGACTTGACACAGTCAGGATGATCCTGGCATTGGCAGCCCAACAGGGTTGGAAGATGTACCAGATGGATGTCAAGTCAGCCTTCCTCAACGGAGTGTTGGAGGAAGAGGTCTACATAGACCAGCCACCAGGTTACGAAATTGAAGGCCAGGAGGGCAAAGTCCTGAAGCTGAAAAAGGCCCTGTACGGTTTGAAGCAGGCGCCCCAGGCTTGGTACAACCGGATTGACAGTTATTTTTAGGAAAATGGGTTTGTCAAATGCCCATATGAGCACACCCTGTACATGAAGACAAATGAAGCAGGTGAGCTCATTATCGTCTGCTTGTATGTGGACGATTTGATTTATACTGGCAACAACAATGTCCTGTTCGACCAGTTCAGAACAACCATGAAGAAGGAGTTCGAGATGACGGACTTAGGGCCGATGAAGTATTTTCTCGGCATTGAAGTTGACCAATCGACAGATGGCATCTTCATTTCTCAGGGCAAGTATGCGAAGGATGTCCTGAAGCGGTTCAAGATGGAGGACAACAAACCTGCCATCACACCTGTAGCCACAGGTTTGAAGTTGAGCAAGTTGGATTCAGGGAGGAATGTAGATCCAACCCTGTTCAAGAGGCTAGTTGGCAGTCTGATGTATTTGATCGCAACTCGACCAGATCTGATGTTCGGAGTCAGTCTGATCAGCCATTTCATGGAGACTCCGAAGGACACGCACTAGCAAGCAGGCAAGAGGATCTTGCGCTATGTCAATGGGACGTGAAACAATGGCCTATTTTATGCCAGACAGGACCAGTTGGAACTGGTCGGCTTCACAGATAGTGACTGGGCTGGCAGTACCGATGATCGAAAGAGCACCTCCGGGTATGCTTTCCATCTCGGATCAGGGGTAGTCTCATGGGCGTCCAAGAAGCAACCCATCATTGCGTTGTCCATAGCTAAAGCAGAATATGTCGCCGCCACGTCAGCCGCATGCCAGGCAGTTTGGCTGCGAAGAGTTCTGAATGAACTGAACTATCCTCCGGAAGGCGCGACAACAATTTTTTGTGATAACAATTCGGCCATTGCACTATCAAAGGATCCCGTGTTCCATGGCCGGACGAAGCACATCGATATTCGTTATCACTTCATCAGAGAGTTGGTGAAGTCCAGAGAAATTCAACTACAGTTTTGCAGATCCAAGGAGCAGTTGGCAGATATTTTCATGAAGCCTTTGAAGGAGGAAGACTTCAGCAGATTGCGAGAGCAGCTTGGAGTCAAAGCGCTCGTGAAATCAGGTTTAAAGGAGGGTGTTAGAAATATTAACCCAGATTTCACGCCTCAGTCGGACTGCGCTCGCGTAGTCAGGGATCCCGACAAAAGTTTGACATGACGTCGCACCTACCCTCTGACAGATGTGACGTCTGACAGATCCGATCACCGTAGAAGTTAATGCCAGTTCGACGATTTAATGCCAGTTCGACGATTGGTCAGAAACCCTAGTTGAGGGTCTGTCAGAACCTGTCAGAGGACAAACCCTATCTTCCTCTCCCCATGGCTATATAAGGCAGTTCGAGTTTTTCAGACATTAGTGTGGAAGAGTGGAGAAGAGAGCAGAGAAAGAGAGGAGAGCGTTTCAGTGAGCAGTGTGGCTCATCTGTTTAATGTCCGAGCAGCCGACTCGACATTTGTTTTTCCTTTTAGTTTATCCTGCAGCTTAGTCTACAGATGTTATTATTTCCTCAGTTGAGGACTTCTGTAACCCTCGTTTTATATGAATAAAGTTTGTTGTTGTTTAAGGCATCTATAGGGTTTGCAGTTATTTCTATGTGCTAAAGTCTGTTGTTCTCTGTACAAATCGCCTCAGAGCGATTTCGTTCGGGTTCTATAAGTTAGAGCTCAGATCTGAAACATTGCACTCAGATCCGGTGTTTCTCTCTTCCGTACAGTTCTTGCCAAGCCAGGCAAACCAACGCCGCAGCCGCACAAGCCTCCGGACAAGAAAAATCTTGCAAAGGCCAAAATTTGGCTAAGTCTGGAGTTGTCTTCCCAACTTCGCTGCGAAGTCGGACTTCGCTGCCTTTGACCAGCGCAACCCGACTTCGCACCTTTGACCAAGAAATTTGGCTAAGTCTGGAGCTGTCTTCCCGACTTCGCACTTCGGACTTCGCACTTCCCGACTTCGCACTTCGGACTTCGCACTTCCCGACTTCGCACTTCGGTCCGTGCGCAACCCGACTTCGCAATAGTTGGAAGCGCACCCCGACTTCGGCTGCGCAGTCCGACTTCGGGCCCTCCCTACTTCGCCCTTCGCAGTTCGCACTTCGCTCCCTCCCGGACTTCGGCAAAAGAAAATTGAAATTAAAATTCTTCAAAGGAGAGAATACTGACATATAGTTGCAGGCTACTGATGGAGGGGGTTTCACAAGAGAGTCGTTGCCCTGATGCCCTGAAAGTGGATTCAGGCCTTCAAGGTTCACCATCTTATCGAATATAGGCAGCTTTATGCCTTTTACCATGAACGTCGAAAACCATTCATTAGCTTTTAATTCTCTTCTTCATGTTTAACTTTGCTCCGGGAAGTCACATCCTTTAAAGTGCTAGAAGCCTGAAGATTCTGCAGACTTTTATGTGCAAGAATTCATGCATTCATGTTCCTAGCCTCACAGAGGATGAGGGAATTCCTATCTTGTTGGAAACGACAAGGTTAAAAGAGTCAAAATTGGAAGCAAAAGATAAATATTTTGCCTTGAAGTGTGCAAAGAGATGCTGTCTTAAACAAAAAAAAAAAAACTGCTGATATGGCTGAAGTGGGAAAGTCTCATCCATTAGCCTTAAAAGCATTTGGTACATATCTCATGGGTAAATTTGGTGCTGATTTTTCAAAATGGACTGATGCACTGTTAAACTTCCCAAGGGCAATGGGTGATGATCTGCAAGGTGTTTTCACCGTCTTAGAAAAATCTTTTAATGGCATGGATCCCGAATACCGAACCATATTCATGCTTTTAGCTGTATACATACCATTGAAAATGTCTTCGGACCAAGTTCTGAGGTGGCTAGCTATGGTTTGCAATCAAGAGGATAACTATATTAAAAATGCAGGGAGTAGAAATTTTTCTTTTTCTTCAATAATGTTACAGGAATTATGTTTATAATGAACAATAATTTCGGGCTTAATTGTTTTTTTTAATTTATACACAGGTCGAGTACCTGATGAAGGCAACGTTTATTGAAAGAATAAAACCTGAAATCGGCATACACGGCCTCCTTATTGAGTTCGCACAAAAAAAGCAAACGAGATGAAGAAATGGTTGTGGGTGAAAGGTGATAGCAGACGTCAGCTGATTTCAAATGAGGATACCGGATTTGAGTTGATTAAGTTTGAGGGTTGCACACCTCAAACTCCATCGATGATCGAGAAGAAGTTTGTTAAACGCCTGTTGGCGCTTCAGTTAGTAGGCATACAGAAATGGAAAGAGCTTGAGGAGTATCAGCATACACAATTGCAGACACCTGCAAAAGAATGAAGGTATGGATCACTTATCACACCTAGCTTGGCTTCAAATACGTGACGTAAAGCCAGGAATCGAATTGTCCATCTTAGGCAAGCTCAAGGGCTTACAATATCTTGAGATCTTAGAGGTTGTGTTTCCTTGACAGATATTTATGTTTATTGTCCATTCCTCTCAGAGTTCCCTACAATAAAGGGTCTTCAGTGATGGAGAAAGTGGAGTTTAGTGACTGTTTTAATGTCACTGGACCACTAGATTGCAGAGGATGCTCACGACTTTAAAGCATTGAATTGAACTCTTGCTTGCACATGGTTCATTCACCTATAACATATGGATGTTCCCAATTATTCAGAATTATTATGTGGCAGTGTGATGCGCTGAAGAAATTTCTAAAAGTAGATGGTCTGACCAAGTTAGAGACATTTGGAATTTACAATTCATCAGAAGCTGGTAGGAAACCTCTACATTTGGATTCCTGTTTTAAGTTGAATAATCTTCAGTTATGGAACATTGAGAGACAAGAGACACTTGTTGATTTCAGCCCCTTGTCCAGATTGACCACTCTCAGACTTCACAGGTGTTGTATAACGGAGCCACCAGAGCCCATAGGTTGTCCGTTGCTGGAGGATGTTTCATTTTTCACATTGAATGAATGAAAGATTTTAATTACGTCCGGAGACCCAAATATGGTCTATGGGACTTCAAATATGGAAGTACAATTCTCAAATCATATCATATGATCTTTAATATCTTTGAGAAGGTTGTTCCTTCTCGCTGATTTGTGTTAGCAATTTTCCAACTTTTTTATTTTCTTGTCTTCAAATAAACGAATAAACTCGTTCTCAAGTGTTTCTTTGTATTTGTCACGGATATCTGAAAACTCGGGCATTTATAGATGAAGTGTTCCTCTGTCTCTACCCCCCGTGTGCATAGAGCACATATCCTTTCTTCCCATTGTTCTTTGGGCGTTGTCCATCTCCCGTTTCACATCTAAGCCTATGAGAGCTAGTCCTTATCCGAGCAATGAGTATTTTCCTTCCACTTGATTTCAGCGCCTATATCGCTTTTTCCTTGTGGTCATACGTTGGGTAAAATTTGCAATATATATTGTCTTTTCCGCTTGCATTTTTCCACATTCCACTTCGAACTTTTCATTCCATAATTTTTAATGTCTTTGTTGACATTTGGGCATTCATTTATGTTGATTTCCCAACGTTTCATCCATTTCGATTTTGTTTCATCCACGTATTCTTTCGCCTATGTAACTCTTCGTCTCTAAGCTCTAGGCCATCTATCATTTGTCATGTTTTCTGTTTTTTCAAGTAACATAACACTTGGTCATAGCAATTGCTTCTAAAGGGACATTCCATCGCTAGAATAATTTCATAAGGGGTTGTGGCCTTAATTTTGAGAAAGTTTGTGATTAGATATTTTTGAATCCTTTCTATTTGTCTCCATTTTGCATTTGTTGTGCCACTAGCCCACACCTCGCAACCATACAACAACCGGGTAACAAGTAGGCCAAAAAGACCTTGGTGGTCTTCCAGTCCCCAACTCGGCATTCCTACACGTTTTGAAGTGCATATAGTGCTCTCCCACCACTTTGAGTTCTTTTCATCCAACATGTATTCCAATTAAGTTTGTCATGAAAGTCTATGCCCAAGTATTTGTATTCTCTACTACATCAAGCGGTTCTCCCAAACGAAATTTGAGTTGTTGCTTCTTTTTGTCGAAAAATCATAATTTTTGTTTTGCTCATGTTCACCGCATCCCAACTTCTTTACAAAGAGTTCTAGAGCTTGAAGGTGATCTTCTAGATCTTTGGTTGTTTTGGCCACAAGAATTACATCATCCGCATACATGAGGAGTTTTACCACATATTTGGCTAAATGCACACCCTCTCCCCCAAATTTGTTTATCCATTCTTCTAACTTGTCAATGTACAGCCCAAATAAGGTCGGAGATAGAGGGCAACCTTGTTTGACACCTATGTCACTACCAAAAAATTCAGATAACCCTTCCTGTGTTCTGATTCTAGCTTTTACATGCATTGAAAAAGTTAAAAATGTTTCGCAAGTTCTCTGGGCTCAGGGCCTTGAAAAATGAGCTTACTAAATTGAAATAAGCACCAAATATTTATATAAGAAGTATCTGTCTAACTTTTAATAAATGAAATGGTGTAATTTGAATTATTTCAAACTGAATTTGCCAAGGATAGTTGCTAATTCTTAGTGTTGTTAAAAATAATATTATTATATACACTATAAATAATTTAAAAATAAATAAAATTAAAAAATTAAAAAATAATGAATATTATAATATAATAAAATAATATTATTATATACATTATAAATAATTAAATAATATAAAAAAAATAAAAAATTGAGGTACTGGAGCAAGTATTTAGCCCAAGTACTTCCCTCAGTTTCCGAAATAATATATTAAAGCTTTTTAATTGAAATACTATATTATAATTATTATAGTTAAATAAAAAAATATATATATTTACATATAATTGAAAAAATCCAACATTTATTATAAAAATTTTAATTAAGATATTGCATATAGTACACTCAAAGCTCTTCCAGGATCATGGAAATTTTTTTGAAGATCATCACTCCGGTATTGTCATAGATTGCTTATCCTGTTGTGTTTCCTTCTCAAAACCAGTCATATAATATATGACGTGCTAGAGACAAATTTCTACATTATCAAATCTCATCATAACAAAACTAAGATAACAACTATAATGAGAGGAGGCTTCTCTATCATTATTTGATTGTAATAGATCATGTACAACAATTTAAAAAACGAAGTCCACTATCATTACTATTAATCTAAAACTAGTAATAAACTATAATATTAATAATATCAATAACAACCATAAGAACATAAAATAAATAAAACAGAACATATATATTTTTTTAACTATCTCCATGTTTGCTCCTAAAAATTGAATTAAAAGCATGGATAGGATCGTTGTATGCTTGAGCCAAAACTCTCTACTTTATTAATAAGGTAACACATCTCAGCCTACATTTGCTATGTTATTCTATTTTTAATAAGTAAAATATATAACTGGTACATCTATCTTTGGCTGTTAAAATATAACTGGGATTTCTTCCATCATTTTTTTCAAGGCTAAAGGCAATGACATTTCTTAGTTCTCATGAGCCTCAGATCTGAACCAAGTTTAAGGTCTCATGAGCCTCAAATGAGACAACAGAAGGAACAACACCATAAAAGACAAATCAAAGGAGGGCCCAGGCGTACCTGGAGGCCGTGGACGAAATCTGCTACTTGATGCAACGTGACTGAGGGCGGCGACACTCTGGAGCGTAATTGTTAAAAGATTCAGTCATCTGTTTAATTGGGGATTTTCGTCGTGTTCAGCGGCGTCGAAGCTGAGATATAATACAAGATCAGAACATTTTGCATGAGATGAGAAAATTATGTACGACGCCATAATTTTAACAAAAGATATTGCTAGACGGATAAAATTACCTCCAGTTTCCAGCTGTTCTTGAACACCGCGAGCTCCACGCCATGAAAATGAAGATCCGGTCGAAAATCCGTCGTTCGAGCCGGAATTCTTAACGCGGGTTGAGGACGGTTAATATTCTTGCTATCTCAGTCAATCTACGGATTTTGCCTGCAAATTAGCGAGAAATTCGGCTTAAACTTGTTATAAAATAAATACTTTACAATTGAAGACTCTAAATATCTGTACTTACATCGATGTGTCTGCGGGTCATTATGGTCGTCCAAAATTGCTTCTATGGCGAATTCGAGCGTTATGGTCCGTTCCTGCAAGGGTCTCGACCGTAAGACATCCAAATTTCAAGGTTTTTGAGGTTAAGAAACCGTTTCGGTGAGATTCCTTACCTTATCGACGAAGAAAAGCTGAATCAAACTTTCCGCGAGCTCTCTCATAGGAAATCGGCCATTTCTTCGCTCATATGTCTGAACTTCCGCATTCGGGAGGATTTCTGTGAATTCTGGCCTTCTTCCTGAAAACAAGCGTAAGAACTCTTCCTAATTATCATGTATTCATAAATTCATAAATTGTTTTTAGTTATCATTTACTCATTCATATGTTGTTGCCAAATTCAAGGGATTATTTCAAAATAACCGAAGAAAAACCGTGGAGAACGAGACTTCCAGATATGTACTTTGACTTCTTCAATGCATGGGAAATCCTTGCTCCACCATGCCAGGTATACTTCTCCTCCCTCTGCAACTTTGACTTCGTAGATGCTTTTACTTCTCGCACCTGCATTAAAGCAAACAATGTAAACCCCTAGATCAGCTGAAAAAATCCTAATCCGTTGCCGAAAAAAAAAAAAAAAAAATGAATATACGCTATGTCTCAAAAAGAAACCCTAACGGCACATGAAATATAAGCCATCTCTTTAGAAAACCGAAGAATTCTATGTGGTTTCTTCTTACCTAGAAGGGCCGCGAGCGTTCGCAAAGACACGACGGAATCGACTCTGGATGAACAGATTTCGAATATCCTGTGAAATTTTCACACCATTATATGTCCAGTAGAATCTATGAACCCCTCGCGTATGAAGACATAATTATGATTACTCATTCACACAGTATTTTCAAATTCATATATGAATTAAATTGAAACGCTAAGCTACCTTTCACAAAGTTGATTGAGAGAATGGTTGTCCCGCATGTGCCCTTCCCTATCCAAATTCTGCGCAGAAGAAACAAAAGAAAATGAAACGACCGGCCATCAATAAACTCTAGCATTGTCTTAACTGGCACGGCGATTCAAACCACCGAATGACCTTGATTTTCATGAGCCGGTGTGTGAATAAATTTAAAAAAAAAATTTAGCACTCGTAAAAGTAAATGACACATAACGACCAGATCACGGATTCAATTCTGACCTGCGTCTCGTGCGTCTCGCGTGTAGCGGATTCGATTTCTGCACAGAAATATTTACTATTCGGAATTATTTTCACCCTTACCGGTAAACCAAGTAAAACAACAGCTGCAAATTCCGTCCAAACTTACCTTTTAACGCCGGTCGCCCCGTCTGACGTGGACCGCTTGGCAGCGCTTGTTCGAACCCGCCTGAAACCAAAATCAAATAAACCAAAGAAAACACCGGTCAGCACGTCGCGGGGTCGATTCCTGGAAATAAAATTTCCTGCACTCTCCGTAGTGCTCGGAGGGGTGCAGATAAATTGCAGGATGACATCTGGGGCGTACCTTGCAAATGGAAGTGCACTTTGAAGGAAGAGGCAACGGCGACGGCGGTACCGGTGGGCACCGGGCAGAGCAGGTCGGATCCATTCCTGAACGCCTTTCCGACCATAGAATTCTCCTTGTGATCTTTCCAGAGGGTCAGCATCTTGAGCTGTGCGTTATCCCTGCAACTTTAGAGCGGCAAAAGAATTCGAACAGGAAAAAAAGAGTTCAATATCGAGATTAACAGTCACTTTTACAGATCCAGCGAGCCACAAAAAAAATTAGACACAGAGAAGGAATTTAGGACGCTTCTTCTACAAGAAGAGTTTAGAGGCAATTGGCTTCCCGATTTGAATTACATATATATAGGTTCTGGATCCAAAAGAAAACAAATGACGTATTCTTGCGCACCAAGAAAACCTTTATTGTCATGGATTGGCTTGTTCTTCACTTGTACATGTCAGCCTATTCATTCCCCCTTGTTGGAGGAGGGGACCATGTCGAGAAAAGTAGAATATGAAACCAATTTAAAGTGCTTATTGTGAGACTCTAGGCTGTGTATTTCTTCTTTTTGAAGTTTCTTATAACAGAAACCAAAATAAACACTCAATTACTATAAACCAATCAATTACTATAAACCAATCAAAAAGTTAAGTGATTTTTCATATCTCATTTGAACTTATAAAAGAAACATGACCATCTTGTCATCGTGTGAGGGAGTGTTTACTTCTTACTAACTAGGAAGATACTTTGTGTAGAAGCTCCAAGCATAACAACTTTCCAATAGGAAGTTCTTTATATACATCTTTTTACAAAAAAGAATATAAATAAGATAATAGAAAAGATAATGTGTCAAAACTAAAAAATAAGATTTTAAATGGTTGGAGGACATTAAAAAAGAGGTAAAATAAAAGGTTGATGAGGATAATAAATGAGGGATTAGATGGAAATGAGAGGATTAGGAAAGCTAAGAGAAGAATAGAAGAATTCAATAGAAGTAGGAAAAAATTAGAGGAATTTAGGGATGAAAGGAAATTTAAAAAAAAATTAAAGGAGAATTAGAAAGTTTAATTAAATTTTGAGAGAAATTAAAGAAATTAGAAAATAATTAGAAAAAATTAAAACCAATTGAAAGCAAATTAAAAAAAATATAAAAATATTAGGAAAGAATTTAGAAGAATTAAAGGAATTTGGAAAATTTAAGGAAGCCATATGAAAAATTAAAGGAATTAAAGAGAAATGGAAAAAATTGAAGTAATTAAAAAAAAATTGTGAAAAATTAAAATAATTTGAAAAAAGAAAAAATAATAATTAAAAATTAAAAAAATTAAATTTTTTGAAAGTTTCAAAAAAATTTAAATTATTTTAATAATTTACGAAAATTTAAATTTTTAGAGAATAAAAATTACATATATTTAGTGCTATTTTACTTATCAAAATCCTCTAGCTATTTGAAATCTAAACCTTCAATTTGAAACACAATACCATGTTATATATTAGAACCCCAAAATTTGACAAAGCAACAAATGGTCCAGTTATGTCTCCATCTCAGGTATGCTACATATATTTAGTGCTACTTTACTTATCAAAATCCTCTAGCTATCTGAAATCTAAACCTTCAATTTGAAACACAATACCATGTTATATCTTAGAACCCCAAAATTTGACAAAGCAACAAATGGTCCAGTTATGTCTCCACCTCAGGTATGCGTCACCCCAACTCAAATACAACATGGGAAAGTTAATAATATCAAGCACCTATACTGGAATGACCTCAAATTTAACTTCCTCATTGGAGATACCTATTGCTTAGTCGGGTGGAGACATCCTTCAAGCGGACATAAGAGGATTTCCAAAAATGGGCTGCTCTACAGTTGAAACGAAAATGTTGTCTGACAGTGGGGTATGTTTGTTTTTTTTTAAATATTGTTGTATGATTTGAATATTTTGAATATGGGGTATGTTTATTTTTATTTTTAAAGATTGTTGTATGATTTGAATATTTTGAGTGTGTGAGATTCACTATAATGGTATTATTTTTGTTGGCAAAGATAGTAGTCTTATCTAATTTTTTTTAATCTAATCTAAATCTTCTTAGTGCGTGCTAAATGGATTATTATAGTATAATTTCGAGCAACAAGTAGTTCACTTCACAATGGGTCAACAATAACTAGGTAATGGATCAATGATAACTAAATAATATAAGCTTGTTGGAAGCTGTCCCTATAATTTAAACCTTCTTACTAAAAAAGTAATATAAATATAACCAACTCGTATCCAAAAATAAATAAATAAAATTTTAAGTTTTACTACTTTACCTTGTGGTTAAAACGGAGGCATATTAATAGTAAAGCATTTTTGAGAATATTTATGAGGAGGGGATAAATTAATTGAAAATTTTAAGGACTTTAAAATTTTAATATTTATAAGGTCCCATTTGTCCTTTAGTGGACCTCCTTTTTCAAAGCTGTAAGCCCACATTTTCTCTTTTTGAAAAGGGTGGAATTGAACGGATGACTATATATCTTTTTATTAAGACTTTGTCTTTTAGTGGGGTCATTTTATGTAAAAATAAGGGTTGTAGAAAATTTTTAAAGCTTTTATTATTAGTAGGGCTTAAGAGGAGGATATCAAATCTATTTTTAAAAGTTTTGTTATTAGTGGGACCTAAGAGGGGATTTAAAATCTATTCTCAAATTTTGTATAAATTTTTTTGTTTGAAAGTAATTTAATTTTTTAATTTAAAGGTATTCTTTTTTATATTTGTTAGAAAGTTTGTTTTGAATTTGATCTATTGGAAGTAGAATATCTTACTTTTGTAAATATTTGATATATGTAATTGTGCTTCGAAGTCTCTCATGTAAAACAAAGTATATTTTCGGTAGTGTCCAACACTTCTAAGCAAAAATAGATATTTCTTGCACTTTTTTATCAAGCTTCCTCCCTGGCATTCATTAGAGGAGCTATGGTATATTGGCAAACCGAACAAAAAACTGCACTAGCTAATATAGTTAGTATTTTGGATGATAAAGTTAATAACATGAAAATACAACCTCCTCCATATCGAAAACACCCTCTGGACACCTTTCCTCATAATGTGAGGCTAAAATCTATGTTGGGTCTAGGAATCCTAAAGTTCTCAATAGTTAGGTTCTAAACATGGAAACTTAGTTTACATATAGCCAAATCCCTGATGATGATAAGGTTCATTTTACTAAATTAAAAGTTTTAGGATTTGCTAAAATTTTAATCATGGAGTGGTAAACTCAACAAAATTCCATCACCACTTGGGATCAATTAGTCACAGCCTTGAAGGCTACTTTTTATCCATATAATTATGATGATGATTTTCTAATTCAATGGCTTTGCTTGAGACAAGAAACCCACATGTTTGTCTAGGATTACATCTAACAGTTTAAAAATTTAATTGCTTGTGTATCTTACTTCATACATAGGACCCTACACCTACTCTTATTGATAAGTTTAAGAGTGGTATTCAAACACATTTATTTTGAAAGCTGAAATACACTCTGTTGGACACACTTGATGTAGCTATTAATCAATCTCATCTTGTACAGGATAATTTTTTGCTCGATCTTGTGCACCTTGATCTTCCTTTTCACTAGGTGCTCATCGCTTATATTTTTCAGAAACTCTTTGATCTTCTTCAACAACTCCTTAGTCTTCTTTTTTTATGGACACTTCTAGACCTCCACATCAATAACATTCTTCCTATACGAAGAAGTCCTTTTTTCATTCTTCTTCTCACTCTTCTCTCTTCTCCAGCTTCTTCTTCTAATGTATTTTGTCACTATTGTAAAAAAAGGACATATGAAACATGCTTGTCTAGAGAAAAAAAACAATTGCTTGTACAATCTTCAAAGGAGAAATGTTTTTAGAAAACTTTGCAAAATCCCATCAAGAATTTTCGAGAAAATTGTATTTATCCTGATTTAGAAGGTCGACTCAATAATATTACCTTACTTAGTCATCAATGTTTTGCAAGAGGACATGATAATCTATTTGTTACTTATGCTCATTTGACACGTATTTTTTTTGTGGATTGTATCATCGATAATGGCTCACAATTTTTTTTGAATAGTCCATTATTGATAAGTTGCACCTAGCTACACATCCCCATCCTCGACCATAATCACTTGGATGGAAGGATAATGATACTACTTCTATGATCATACACACTTGCACTTCATCTTTTGCTTTTGATCCAAACTACATAGACACTATCACTTGTGATGTCACTCCTATGGATTATTATGGTTTGTTGCTACTTAAATCTTACCAATATGACAAAAGGGCTTGGTATGATGTATATCAAAACATCTACACTTTTCAGCATGAGCAACAAAATTTTCTTATTCATAGCATTTAGCCCACTATAAATCAAGCACATACTAATTTACATTAGGCATGAAATATTACCTTGGTTTCCAGCACCCCACAACATGAGGACACACTAACAAAAGTACTTTTGACCACTCAACATGCTACACCACTTAAGCACCACATTCATTGAGCACCTGCTCATGTTCCTGTTTTGGGTCCTATTGCACATGCTTCCATTGCTCCTATTCATTTATATTGCTCTTGCACCCATTCATGTTCTTAATCCTATTGCTCTAGCTCTAGTTCCATATATTATTCACACCATTCAACATCTTACCTCTTTCATCTTATAGGCTTTTCAGCTCCAAGCGATATATCCTTTCATTCTTTAGAAGTTATCATCCATGATTCAGCCTCCTATTCATATTAGAGGTAAATCTTGGTTCTACATGGACCCCATTGTTATCAAGATTCACCAGGCCCACCTAGATTCTTTCCAGCTTCCACATTCAACATCTTCCTCCCTTTTTGTATGCATTAGAGTCCAATTCTTTTATGGTTGGTAGGAATGGTAAGAATTAATTAATATTTGATTAAACTTTGGTTTAATTGATATTAATTAATCAAGTTTTAATTTTAAAATATCTCATAGGATTTTTCTTCCCTATAGTTGTTAATTTGTAAACTTTTTGGTTTGTTAGACTATAGGATTTTTTAGCCTTTGTAAATCCATATATAGTTTTTTTCCATGGCTTTTCATTTCTTGAGGGTTTTGTAAATGCCTCTTAGCCTATAAATTCATGATGGATCAATAGAAATCTTAGGCAAGTTCAATGATTTTCTTATCTCTTATTTGGGTCATTTGGTGACTCGTATCACATGATCCTCAATGCAACCTCAAAAACACCTTGATAAACCTAAAAGATCTCATCGGTTCCATATAGAGGACCATCAAGATGATTGCTACTTATACTAAAGAGGTTACTCTTATTTTGGATGATATTTAGAAAATGATGATGGATTTGGGTGATGTGTTAGATCTTCCTAAAGAGAAGGATGCTTAGGAAGGGTTGTGTGGATCTCTACTTCTCCTCTTCTTGGTGTCTTCTTCTATTATCTTCTTTATTGCTTTGTATTGTTCCTTCTGTAGGATCCCTTTTAGTTGATGGTTTCTAGCCAATCCTTTTCTATGTGTTTCTCTACTTTTAGTTTGTAAAATGTTCAAGGAGCCTTTTAAAGCCTCTTCTTCAACGTAATAAAAATAAGTTACTTATCAGCCCTAGAAAACCTAACATTGTCTAATCAAGTTCCTATGGTGACTCACACTAATCCCTTATACTAGGTACCAGTTGATGTAAACAACCTTACAAATAAGCCACTCTTCATGAATTGATTTTATAATTTACCTACAAATTCTTATGCACAAAACATGTCTCCTATGAGTACTCCTCTATCATAGATTCAAACTAGGTTTAGTATGTTGAATACTTCCAACATCCCTCCAAATCAGCCCTCAACACCAATAGGGTTCTTAGGGTTAAACCTAAAATTTACCCATAATATGCAAATGATAGTTAGAAAAATGTTGCAAGTATTCCAAGGATATACCCAAGAATTAACATTACTTATAGCTATCCAAGCACAACAAAATGTGCAAGGTACACCTCCTCAAAACCAATAAAATCTATAGATAGGGTTAAATTTGCCCCCTCTACAATAGAATATTCAACCACCTCCTAATCAGTAGTGGGCTGGAAAAATCTACAATCTCAATATCATCCACCTTATTAGCCTATATATATATATCCCCTATATCATTTGTGTCCACCTAGCTACGCAATGTACCCTCCTCCTCACCAATAGTATGGTCAACCTCCTCCCCAACAAAATAGTCTACGAGCACCCCTTAGACCATAAAAATAACTTCCTAATTAGACCTACTAAGGGATGTTAAACCTAGTGGGCCATTCTCTAATTCCCCAACAACTATGAAAGCCTTATCTATTTTTGATGAGAATAGAAATAAGACAACACTAGTCACCTCAACAAGCTATTGCCACTCAAGTTGATTCACCACATTTAGGAGGATGACATAATGGTATATTTACTAATGTATTCCCTTCTTGATAAAGTTGGGTTTTAGTATAGGATATTACCAAATAATTTAGTTACTAGTTGGGCATCAATAATAAAATCATTTATGCATAGGTTTGACAACATAGAAAATGATTACCCTGTTTTGTTTTATTTAGATACTATGCAAAGACAACCTCAAGAAAACATCCATGATTTTAATACTAGGTTCTTGAGTATTTTGAATCTAATTCCATGAAATGTTAGTCCAAATGAAGAATATGAACTTTCATATTATATCAAAGGTATATCATGCATCCCAATCATGTATGTATCTCCATCTAAAGTGTCCAAAAAACTTGTGCATTTTTAATAGAAATATAATTGCAAATCAATGAAATGTAAACTAACTATGAATAATAAGAGAATGTAACTGTAACATCATGATAAAACAAGAAAAGATATGGAGGTGGGTCCATTTTATTGATAACAAATTCTTCTTTCAAAAATACGATTACAATTGCATCCCTTGAGGGAGGTTATCATTTTGATACAATAGATACAATAAATAACTAAGAAGATTTGATTCTTTTCTCGAAACATATCTGATGCAATTTGGGGGTTCTCTCGCACCCACAAACCGTCTTGAGAAAGGTTTATTGATGACCTCCTCGAGGGGTGATGGTGTCCATATCTTGCACTCTTTCCTTCCTGTAGAAACTTGAAACCTGCACATAAGAAAGCAAACGTGGTTAATAGCATGTGTGGATGAAAATGAGAAACAAAGGTGATAAATAATAAAAATATGATGACTACATACAGGAAATGAGATCTAACTATGCTAATTTATGAAATAAGAAAACTGTTAAAAATTATTTATGCAAAGAAACTAGAAACAAATTTGAACCTAGGGGTCATCCCTATGTGGGATGTACCTACGGTCCATCTCTTTGAGAGACATCCGCTAATTCGTTAGTGTTTTTTCTATAGTCGATGTAAGGGCAACTCCTGGGTTCAACTTGTGGTATTTTAAATGTATTGGTGCACTATTGCAACGGATTGACAGGTATGGATCGGTTTTTTAAGCGTATATGCGAAGTTGAACGAAAGGAAAAAGCATTCACCTCTATCTCTTAGAGCAGTCTAACGACATGACCTTCTTAGGGAATCAAAGTGATCACACTTTAGACTTTGTGAAGGTTGTGGGATCTCTATTTGGAATTTGATAGGACTTCATTGCTCAAAACCCGAAAGCTCTATCTATTTTTGAATGAGGGTGAGTGTCATTATATAGATTTCTCAAAAGAAATCTAATAATGGTACATGCATGATATTTTATTAAATATTTATTTTTCATTAAATATTTAATATTTGTTTGTTATTAAATATTTGGTTTTCATTAAACATTTAATATTTGTTTGCTATTAAATATTTATTTATTATTAAATATTTTTTATTGTTAGATATATAATATTTTTTGTTATTAAATATTTACTATTTATTATGAATGAGAGGTGGAACTGTGAGTGGAGTGGTGATGACATGGAGGGGGTGATGGAAGAGTAAATGTTCTCGAGAGGAGGGGTGAGTAGTTGTGTAGCTTAGGTAATAATTAATTAATTAATTAATAGATTAATTAATTAATTAATACTTTAGTCTAATGAGTATATAATTTAATATTTATTAGTTTAATTAATAATAATATACTAATTAATTACGATTAATTAACTAGTATTTTATATGCTTGATTTTGGTATTGCTCGTTTAAGTGGTGAAAACCATTATTTCGGCCATAAGGATGCCCAAGGTGGGTCATATGGTCTTTAGGTAGTCCATATAGGTAGTCTTCTTAATATGACATGTTTAGGTGTCTACACCATCAAATTTGATCATCATGACATTAGTGTATTTAGTCATTCCTAATCATACAATCTATTATAAATAATCTTAAGTTAATCTTGACATCATCCATCTCTAACATAACTCATCAATTAAACATGTATTCCCATAATAATTATAACATCCATCATTAATTAATGAAGATACATTAATCATAGTGTTACATTTCAATACAATGGCATAATCAAATTAACATATTCATTAATCTTATCACTATCACAAAGCAATTAAAATATAACATAAACACATTGTCATCAATCTTAAATGGGTATCATAACATCATAACTTACATCCATAATCATAAACATCAACTAATAAGTCCATAATCATCAATATATATATATACAATAATGGTGTAATAATACAATCATATTATACATCATCACCCTCTCTCCTAAAACTCAAGACAACAATAAACTTTATAGCTAGTTTTGGGAGCCCATGTTAGATGATCATGTAGCTCCTCCTCCTATAGGTGGTGGCACCCTCATTGACCATTGTGACTAGCATACCATAAACCTAGAGTGGGTCCATTGTTGCATCCTCATTGCCAATGGGAGGTACCTGTCAATCAAGATATCTATATGGTATGCAACTCTATAGTGTGTTACCCATATGCTCTCTTCTTACAAGTCCCTCTAGATCTGGGCCATTTGATCAAGAAGTGCCTACACCACTTGGCCCCTCTAGTTCCTCTTGTTGCTATGGTAGCTCTCATTGTCACCATGTCCTACTTTGTAGTTAGAACCTGGATGGTCTATTGCATTTCAAAAATCTACCAGATTAGTTGAACTCACTCTATCATCCATGGCATTGCCTTTGCCTGCATAGCTTCTAATGTAGCCTTTAGGCTCTACCTACTTGGTTAGGGTATCCTACTCTACCTCAATGATTGATTGAGGTGACCTGCTTATTCTTACCCCACTAATTGTTCACATAAGTAGAGTGATAAGTAGAGATCCTATTATTTTTACCTATGTCTATACCTCCTATCATTAATACTACCTATATCATTGCACCAAATTTGGCATTGTCTACCTCTCCCTTTTAGATCTCCTCGACTGCTCCACTGGTGGTGCCCTTATGATGGTCATCCTCCTTAGCTTGATGGTCTGGTACCATAGCCAATAGTGATTGGTCATGCCAATACCATCATCAAGGTCCACCTATGTATAATAATTTGGGTTTGGTGCCCATTTGAATCCCCTCTCCCACATGAATTTCCTATACCAAACTAGCCCTATTAATATCCCTTGCCTAACACATATTGACAAACCACATGATCAAAACAATGGAGCTCCTATTCCCCTTAATGTCCCACTAGATATCTAACCTAGCTAACACAAGCTAGATGGTAGGCATCTTCCTATCAACCTAGATGATGTCTATATGACCTCCAAATAATTTGCTTATGTCGTAAATCATCTATTGCATACCTCATCAATGCTAGCACGCCCATGCTAGGCTTGCCCTACCCTACCTCAAATTGGTAGTATATCTACAGGTAGTATTTTGCTATTGTTTAATATTTTTTCCAAATATTAACATAAATTTACCAATATTTAATAATTTTTGGTGAAAAAATAAGGTAATTCACCATGTCTTCCTACATGAAGTTGGCTAGGATTCGATAGGGTTTTGAAATAGATTCACCATTTTTACAAGTACATTTCGGGTTCAACCCTTTATGCATAACCCTAATTTGGCTATAACCTTATACATTGTTTTATATAATAACATTGAAATAAGCATCAAAATAACCTCCTTTTAGTTTTGGAACTAAGCCTAGAAATGTGACACTTCTCCTTTCATAACTTTTGGTATTTTAAGCTTCCTCAGATACCACAAAATAATTTCTTTCAAGTACATCCTAGAAATATTGAAAGAATCCTCTTGAGAAGTCCTTTAGTCTAGCACTTTGTCCCACTTCATGCCAAATATTGATTAGAAATAATTCTTAGAAATTGGCACATGATATAAATATGCACATGTTGCACTTGAAATAAGTTAGCATATGGTAATAACCTAGGTTTATGAACCATGATTTAGGTCATCGAATTAACACATAGGAAATGTTATATTAAATACCACCTTATCCTATATAGTCATGAAGATGTACAATTTTAAATATCACCTTATCATGTAGAGGCATGAGAGATGCATATAATGACCTTGCATGTGGGATTATTAAATATTTTTTTCTTGGAGTCCACATCAATTTTTTATTCGAAAAGAATGAGAAAAAAGGTTATAAGATATTTTGGAAAGTAGATCTAGTAGCCACAAGGGAGCGAAAGACTCAGGAGGTCAAATTTGGAAGCCAAAAGAGCAAAAGGATAATAGTATTAGAGATTTCATAAACAAAAGTGAATCTCTTAGCATGGATCTAAGAAGCATCTTGCTTCTAGAATGTTATAAAATCCTTCCATTGTAAAATTGAATGAACGAAGCAACACACTATTTTCCCTACTAGAGTTTTAACTCACTAAGTGTTTCTCCACTTGAAAATTTATGTATGTATGTTCCTATTTATTTAAGTATTTACAATTTGCTTTTGTAACAAATAATTTATTTTTTAAAATAACAATATAAAGATCTATATCTGAAGATCCCGAACAACATAGTTGATGGGGGATTACAAATCATATTTTGGTATCAAAGCTTCATGTTTAGGATTCCGCAATAGTTTTCTTTCCTTATTATTTGTACCAGAATTTATTTTCCAATCACTTTTGTTTAGTTTTTCCTTACTATTTTTTTCCAAGTGTTAAAACAATTGTTGTTTATCCTATTGTTTTTCAAGCATGAGAACTCCTATTTTTCAAGTGTGAGTAGAACTATTGTTTTTCAATTGTGAGGAGAACTACTATTTTTCAAGCGTGAGGAGAACTATTGCTCTTAAAGCATGAGGAGAACTATTACTTTTCAAGCATGAGGAGAACTACTCTTTTTTGAAGCATAAGGAGAAATTAGTTCTAGAATTTTAGACTTGAATATCCTTGTAGTTTCATGGCACTAACTCAATATTATAAGGAGAAAGGAGGAGTTTGAAGAATATCAATCAAATATTGGTAACAAAATGTAGAAAAAATAACTCAAATAAATAATGGCTATTGAAAGAGACATAAAAAATAGATTCACATAATTGTAGGAATATGCAATAGAGTTGGTTGAAGACATGAGGGTTTTATAGAAATCATAAACCAATTAATGGACATGATGGCTAAAATATTTGATATGGAGTAAGTGCAAAAACTCCTAAAAGTGAGGGAACACACCAAGAGGAAATTTCAAGCCCTAAGGATTCATTTGATTGAGGAGAGAGTTCAAGTACAATCCCAACACCATTTAACTTGGAGGTAAATATCAAGATCCCTTCTTTCAAAGAATATGTAAATGCCAAAAAATTGAACCACTAACTATGACAACCTTGAAGACTACTTCAATATGCAAGGAGTAACTACTAATCAACAAACAATATCATTTGTTATATTGAATATGGGTGATCATGCACTAGTTTGGTGGGAATCCCCCACCAAATCCTTGAGATTAGAAAATGAACCCCCAATCTAGATATGAGAAGATCTCAAGAAATTACTTTGAGAATAGTTTTATAATTAAGACTAAAGGAAGAAGACATATGGAAGACAACATTCAAAATGAAGCAAGGACTTTATGAGTGGCTAGTACTTTTGTTTATGCAAGAAACCTGAAGATTTCGAATAGAATGCAAACAAAGATAATATAAATTGTAGAACAAAATCACTTTTTAATTGAATAACGATTATATTGATGGTAGAAACCAGTCAATGAATTAAAATGATTTATCTTTGATGATGCCTTAAGAACATTCATCGAAGGTGTATTTAAATATGTCTAGGAGTTGTGATGGTGAAAGTACGTGTTGGTCCTTAATGAATATAAATAAAGCTAATGAAAATATAAAGTTAGGATTAGAGTCCTAACATGCCACCCTCCTTAAAACGAGCTTTGTCCTCAAACCTAGAATTGAGGAAATTGTTGTTGGATATAATGGAGTATCTCCCATGTGGCGTCTTATGAAGGTAGACCTTTCCATTGGATCAAAACTTTGGTTATAGTACGATTCTGAAGGTGGTGTATGCAGTGATCTAGGACAACTTCGGGTTCAACCATGAGTGCCCCATCTTCGGTAAACTTAAAAAGTTGATTTTGGGTAGTGATGTGTGTGCCTGTTACTAGTTTAAGGCAAGATATATGGAACACAAGATGAATTTTGGAGGACTCGAGTAACTCAAGTTTATAAGAAACTGCTCCAACACGTTGTAGAACTTTATAAGGTCCATAAAATTTGGGGGCTAACTTTTGAGAACCTTTGATTTTTAGAGAAGTTTGGCGATATGGTTGAAGGTGAAGGAATACCATATCCCCTTCTTGGAAAGCATGCTCAATTTGATGTTGGTTTACTTGTTGCTTCATACGGTGTTGGGCGATGTGTAGATTTTCTTTAAGAATGCAAATAATGTTATCTCGAGTAGAAAGTTCCATTTCTACTATTGACACTCTTGTACTTATTGGAATATACGAGGTAAGGGATAGTGGTGTTTGGCTATATAAAGCTTCATATGGGGTCATCTTAATGTTCGTGTGATGTGTGGTGTTATACCACCATTCGACTAATGGAAGCCATTTAACCCAGTGAAGGGATTGAGTAGAAATAAAACAACGGAGGTAGGTTTCCAAACATTTATTAACAACATCAATTTGACCGTCTTTTTTGGGGTGGTAAGCGAAGCTTATACGAATTTGGGTGCCTTGGAGTTTAAACAATTCTTTCCAAAAATTACTATTGAAAGTGGGATCACGATCACTAACTATAGTGGAAGGCATACCATGTAATTTAAAGATATTATTAAGGAAAATTTGAGTGATAGTACCAGCTGTATAAGGGTGGGCCACCAAGAAAAAATGGGTATAATTAGATAAATGATCTACCACAACTAGAATGGTTATTTTTCCTACAAATTTTGTAAGACCTTCAATAAAATCCATCAAAATATCAACCCATGTTTTTGTTGGTATGGGTAGAGGTTGAAGAAAATCCAGCAAAGCCACTATTTTGCCCTTACGTCTTTGGCATATCTCACATTCATTCACGAACTTCTTGATATCATTTTTCATCCCTACCCAATAAAAAGATCTAGTCACTCTTTTATAAGTTTTTAGGAATCCAGAGTGTCCTGCAGTGGGTGTGGCATGTAACTCACAGAGAAGCTTTGTACGATAAGTGGATATAGGAGAGAGGACAATACATTCTTTATACCATAGTAAGTTATCTCTCCAAGAATAATGAGGTTTGCTCATGGGGTTTTGTTGAAGTTGTTGAATTAAGGTGTGTGTGGTAGGGTCATTAAGGCACTCCTCATTGACTTGGTTTATCCATTTAGGGATAGGAGAGGAAAAAACATGTAATTGGGGAATTTCTTCAAACTTCCTTGAAAGGGCATCAACAACCATGTTATCTTTTCATTTTTTATATATGATTTCATAATCATATCCTAGTAGTTTTGTGACCCATTTTTGTTGTTCTGGTGTGGTTATACGTTGCTCAAGAAGGTATTTTAGACTATGGTGGTCGCTGTGGATAATGAAATGTTTGCTAATAAGGTAAGGTCTCCAATTTTGGATAGCATGAATAATGGCTAACATTTCTTTTTCATATGTGGAACGTGCTAAATTCTTTTTTGAGAATGCTTTGCTAGTTAAGGCTAAAGGTTTTTCATTTTGCATGAGTACGACTCCTATTCCCAATCTTGAAGCATTACTCTCAATAATAAATGGTCTGGAAAAATATGGAATGGCTAATATGGGGGTGGTACACATGACATTTTTTAAGGTAATGAAGGCTTCATCAGCTTTTGGAGACCATAAAAAAGTATTCTTCTTAAGTAGTGTTGTTAAGGGAGCTGTGATTTTGCCATAGTCCTTGACAAATTTGCGATAATAGCTTGTTAGTCCTAAGAACCCACACAGACCTTTCAATATTTTTGGAATTAGACCAATTTTCCACATCTTCAATCTTACGAGGGTCTACTTTAACTCCTTTAGAGACAATATGTCCAAGGTATTCAATTTCTTATTTTCCAAAGGAATATTTTGATCTTTTGGCATATAATTGATTTTCCTCCAAGGTCTTTAATGCTTGATCTATATGGGTTAAGTGATCTTCCCATGTTTTACTGAAAATCAAAATATCATCAAAGAAAACTAAAATAAACTTTTGAAGGGTGAAATACCTTGTTCATTAGACTTTGAAATGTAGAAGGGGAATTGGTAAGACCAAATGGCATCACCAAAAATTCATAATGCCCTTCATGAGTGTGAAATATTGTTTTGGGTATATCACTTTCTTTAACTCGAATTTTGGTGGTAGCCTAATCATAAATCAAGTTTAGAGAAATATGCATCCCCATGAAGTTTATCTAATAATTCATTGATGACTGGAATAGGAAATTTATCTTTGATAGTTATTTTGTTAAGGACGTGAAAGTCGACATATAAGTGCTAGGATCCATCCTTCTTCCTCACTAATATGACAGGAGAAGAGTAAGGGCTTATACTAGATCTAATGACCCCTACCCTGAGTAGTTCTTGTACTAGTTTTTTTATTTCTATCTTTTGTAGATATGGGTATCGATAAGGTCTAATATTAGGGGGGTGGTGTCTCAAAATTAGTTGAATGGTATGATCATGGCTCCATTGAGGAGGCAATCCTTCTGGTTCATTGAATATTTTATGATGGCATTCGAGAAGTTTTTGTAGTTTAGGTGCCATTGGTTGTTCATCATTAGTGGGTTGCATAGAAAATAGTTGTGCAACCATACCTTTACATCCTTTGAGAATAATGTTTTCCATTTTATGGGAATTTATAATTTGTGAATGGTCTAATTGTAACCCTTTAATTGTGTATGTTTGTTCTTTTTTGTGTGAATTTCATCCATAATTCTTCAAATTTCCATTGAATTATGTCGAGCATTCGTAGCCATTGCACTCCTAAAATGATATCACATCCTCCTAATGGTAGTACATACATATCCCCTTTCATGTTATAATCTCCCATAGTGAGTTTAATATTTTGGCACTTTCCTTTGCACGTAATTCTTCCTCCATTTCCAATCACGACTTCAAAGTTATTACAAGGATATATAAAAAAATTAGCTTGTTTTGCCAACCTGGGATCTATAAAATTGTGTGTGCTACCAAAGTCTAAGAGCACAATAGAGTTTTTTTTCTTAAAGTACCCCTTAACTTTCATAGTTTGTGGGGCCGAACATCCTACGAGGGCGTTAAAGAAATTTTTTGTTTTATCCTTGTTATTTTCTTCTTGAATATCCGTTATTACTTAAAATTCAATATCATCCTCTTCTTTTGGAGTGCAATATCCAATTGCATCCAAAATATATAACTTTGGTGAAATGCATTTATGATTAGGGGTGAATTTCTCATCGCAATGAAAATAGAGGCCCTTTTCTCCTCTTTCTTTCATTTTCTCTAGGCTAATTCATTTAATTGACATGACTCTATTTAGTTTTTGGTTGGTATAGGTGTTTTGTGTTTTCCCTATTGAGAGTTTTCCTATTCAACGTTGGTTATTGATCTTCTCTTCCACCATTTGTGTTAATGCAACTATGTGCATCATATCGATAAGATTTAGTATTTGTACTTCTAATCAAATTTCTTCTTTATGGCCACTAATGAAGCAACTTTGAAAGAATGATGCATCAAGTCTTGATGTAAGGTTTACCAACTTCTCGAATTGCGCTTGGCATTCTCTTACTGTAAATGTTTGGTGGAGTTTGGTGAGAGCCCCTGTAAAATCTTCGAATTTGCTTGGGCCGAATCGTAGCATTAGATTCTTTGTAAATTCAGTCCATGTGGGAGTACCTTTTATTTTTTCATACCACTGGTACCATTGCATAGAGACTTTCTCTAAGTGAAAAATGTGATGCGTACCTTTTGGGTTTTTGGATTTTGATATAAGAAGAAATATTGGTTCGTTCGATATATCCAATTTGTGGGGTTGCCTCCATCAAATTTTGGGAAATCCAAATTTGTGGTTCAAGGTAAGATTGATGTGTGTGGTCCCCCTAGTAATGCTTGTTATAGGGGCATCATATTTTGCTGACCAAATTGTATTAATGCCATGTTTTGTTGTACCAAGTCTATAGAGTGATTTGTTGTGTCCATTTTTGTTGATAACTCTGCATTGGTGGCATCAATTTTTACAGTTAATTATGTTATTTTTGTTGTTATCTTTATTTCCAAATCATCTTTCCAATTCATCATTCCTTGCAGGACCTCTTTTGCAACTTCTTTTGAAACCTCTTTTGCAAGGTCTTGTGATCTTCTCCCATCTGTCATGGTGTGGTTTTTTGCGTTATAGGAGTTCTTTGGCAAGGATGATTAATTTGCAATTTTTAGTTTGCAAAATTTGTGTTGCAAAATATTGCAAATTTTGCAAAAAGTTATCAACAATTTTGCAAAATTTTAAAAATTTGTTTTGATATTGCCAAAATTTGATTTTCAACTTTTTGTTTGCAAAAATTTGAAAAAACAAATGTTTTGATATTGCCAAAATTGGTTTTCAACTTTTATTTGAAGTTTGACATCGTCGAACTGTGGTGGATTGGAGATCAAGCGACGAAGGAAAGGCAAGTGTTAGTGGGACATGAGGGTCAAGGCGCATAGGGCAGGGCATGAGAGTCGAGGTGGTGAGGTGCATGAGGGTCGAGGGTGAGAGCCGAGGTGACATGGCGGGGCATGAGAGTCGAGGCAACAGGATGCATGAGGGTCAAGGGTGAGAGCCGAGACAGCTGGACAAGGCGTGAGAGTCGAGACAAGTATATTATAATAATATTATTATATACAATATAATAATTATTATTATAATAATATTATTTTAGAACATTATAATATAGTCATAATAATATTACTATTATGTACCTAATATAATTAATGCAATTATATTAGGTAGATAATAGCATATTATTTTCTATCTCAACTTCTTTGTACCTTTTGCATTTTCTTATTGTTTTAGGTAATGTTTTGGTCAAGCCTTGCTTTGTTAAACACATTCCATCACATTAGATAGTATGAAGAACATTAAAATCTATTTATCAAAATGAATTTTAATTAATCTAGAAGCATTAATGCCTATATTAATTAATAATTAAATATCAAATAGCCAAAGCAATTAAAATCATTAAAATAAAATGGTCAAACATCACTATTTTTATAATCCAAAGAAAAACAAAAACCTTTAATACCAAAACATGACAAGGGGTCCCCAAGAATTTTTGGGTGGTTGTGGAAAATCCACAAAAAATGGCGACTCTATTGGGAAATGCTCCTTAGCATTTTGGTGAGAATCCAAAAAGAAAATCTAAAAGCACACTCCAAACCAGAAAGCAGCAAGCATCAGCAAATGCATGGATAATGTCAATAGGCTCATAAGAACAACAAAATATTAGAATCATGCAATATTAGCTTTGTGTGTGTGAAGCACTCCATACCTTATTGTTTGCAACTTTTCCACATTGCATCACAAATTTTACCTGACTAGAATTATTGCAATGAATATGGAGGGCTTTGAGCGTAAAAAAATTATAGCATGGGCAACACATTCTATGGTAGCTTGAGTAAACACCTCAAAAATGTCTAACCATCTTAGGATCAAATGTGTGTGCGATGAATTCATTGATCTAGGGCTTGGTTATGAGTTGTCATCATCAAGGACCAATGTGTACAAGTGGACCTTAGAGCTTTGAGGAATCATATTCTCAACCAAGGTGTGATGAGAATATAACCCTATCCTTTACTGCTCTAATCTTTGACCAAAATAATTAAATCGGTTATGGATGAGGTCATCAGACTAATCTATCCTCATGGAAGACATAAATCTCAACCTTACGAGAGTCATGTCACCAGGCATGAGTGTACTCCACTATCAGTCAAGCATCTATAGCCTCGGTGGAGGTTAACCCCATAGTCCAGTCCTCTTTGATTGGTTTTGCTCTCTCTCTCTCTCTCTCTCTCTCTCTCTATATATATATATATATATATATATATATATATATATATAAAAAAAAAAAAAATTATATTTTAAAGTATTTTTGGGGATGACTATCCATATTTTTGAGGGGCAAGTAGTACGATCCTTACAATTCAGTTTAGAGTTTTAGAGAATCAGATTCTCAACCAAGGTGTGATGAGAATTTCACCATATCCTTACTACTTTGATTTGTAAATCATGCTAGTGGTGATAACCATTGTTTTATGAGCATAAATATTGTAGTGGTAAAAACCACTATTCATGGACTATGTGCAAGGCGGGATAGACCAGAATTACCTTTTCACCTCACATACCCATCCAAGTATGGTTTCATATTATTTTACCCAAGATGTTGGACATGGATAGAAATGTGATAGACCCAAGGCAACTTCAACAACAATTTCCCAACCTAAGATCTTCTTAGTGTTCTTTGTGCCTTTGATCCCAAGATAATTGGACATCACTTTCAGTGTTTGGTTTAGCATATGGGGGTGGATTGGTCATGATATTTATGTAATAAGAATGTGCCTTTGAAACATGGGTGGATGATATGCAAAATCAAAGACTTCATGCTTCATGAGCTGCAAATAATATTCACATGTTCAAGCCTTTTTGCCATATGATTCCAATGTTTCACATCCTTTTAGTCTTGGTTGACATTCGTATACACATAGGCTGACCTCTTACTCCTACAATCAAATCCAAAAATAGACAACCTTGACACACTAAAAACTCCCTAAATTAAAGAAACAAGATCAAATAAACCAGAAATAAAACTAACAAGATAAAAAATCAAGCAAGCTGATTAATGTACATATAATACAATGACTCTACCCTTAGGCCTAAAAATAATGCTTTAAATGAAGTCCATTGATGGGTAAGGCCAAATCCTTTCCATCCAAGGTTTTTAATCTAAAACTATTTTCACCTAGGACTTCGGATATTAGATAAGGTCCCAGCCACAAGCAATCAAAATTTTCATGTTCTCCCTTTTTCTCATGCCTTTTTATCCCACAACAAAACTAAACCTGAAACTTTAAAGACCTTAATTTTGGACCATTTATCAAACCACCTTTTGATTATGTCTTGATGTTTGTTGAAATGAAGCATGGCTTCTTCCCTCTTCTCATCAAGATCCATTAATTGGGTTAATATGGTTTCAAGTTTATTATCAGTCCCAATATATTATTTTATAAAATGTAAAGTTTGCAATTTCAAATTAGTGGGAAAAATAGGGTCTTTCCCATAGACTAAGTGATAAGGAGATGTCCCAATTGACTTCTTGCTTCTAGTCCTATCTACCCAAAGGGCAAACTTTAACTTACTATGCCAATCTCTAGGGTTCTATTCAAGTAATTTTTTGATTATGCATAATAAATTTTTATTTTATGATTCTGCCAAACTATTTCCTTGGGGGTAATAATTGGAAGAGAATTTTAGACTCACCTTATTGTCGTATGTCCAATTTGCAAATTCTAAAGAGGAAAAGGCAAAACCTTTGTCACTTACTATGGAGTTAGAAATTCCAAAATGAGTGACTATGTTTTCCTCTAAAAATCTAATCACAACCTTGGAGGTGGTATTCTTAGTAGGTATAGCCTCTGTCCACCTTATGCAGTAATCAATAGCGATGAGGATGAACTTATGGGAATCAGATGAGTTAGGATTTATCACCCCAACAAAGTCTAATTCCCATTGTGCAAATGGTCTCGTCTCTACCATTGACTGTAATAGCATTGTTGCATTCCACTCTATGTTGGCTGCCACTTGGTATATGTGACATGTTCTTACATGTGCATGTGCGTCTTTAAATAAGTGGGGCCAATAATACCTAGCTCTAAGAATCTAGTGTGTTGTTACGTTTGTTGATCCATGTCCAGTTCCATACTTACCATGGAAGTCTTTGAGTACTTGGGTTGCTTCCTCTTGAGTAATGCAACAAAGGAAAATTCCTTCGTGATTCTTCCATTCCTCTATAGTGATATCATTAACCTCATAGTTTTGGCACATTATTGAAGGGTCAATTTCTGCGATAGCCTTGACCAAACCCTATCCACGCACTATCTTCATGGGCTTTATCTCTAAGTCAAATTCTTGAAGGGTGGAAAGTCATTTCCCTCTTCTTTCACCTAGCTCATTCTGTAAGAATATGGACTTTACTGCAGGGTCAAGAACTATAGCAAAAACTTTACTATGCATAATGTAATGCCTGAATTTTTTAATACTTTTAAATAGGGCAAACATTTGCTTTTCTAGGACAGAATACCTCAGTTTCACGTCCTTCAAAGGAGAACTCAAAAAGGCTATAGGATTTTCAAAGTTGTCTTCACTTTTCTAAGTTAACACACTTGCAAAAGAATGATTTGAAGCAAATGTGTAAACATAAAACGGTTTAGCATATTTTAGACTAATGAGAATAGGGGCTTTGGAAATAGCATCCTTGATGCTTGTGAAGGCATCCCTATTTTCATTGTTCCACTTTATCAGAACATATTTTTTCAACATATCATTTAGGGGTTTGGCGATCTTGGCAAAACCTGAAATAAATTTTCTCATAAAGTTAATCTTACCAAAAAAGGACCTAAGCTCCTTTTTGCTATTGGGATGAGGAATATCTTGGATAGTGGCTATCCGCTCTGGGTCTATAGCAATCCCATCTTTCTAAATGACATGTCCTAACAACTTACCCTTTGTTACCCCAAATATGCACTTTTTTGGATTTAGGAAAATTCCATGTTCCCTGTACCTTTGGAGTACTTTCCTCAAGTCTCTAACATGATCTTCCCTCTTCTTGAAGAAGACAAGAATATCATCTATATAGAAAATAATGCACTTACCAATGAGCCCCTTGAATGCAAAATCCATGGCTCTTTGGAAAGTGGCTCCAACATTCAACAAACCAAACGACATCCTCCAGTAGGCAAATGTTTCCCACTTCGTGGTGAAGGCCGTATTCATCCTATCATTTGGATATATGAGAATTTTATTATATCCTGAGTATCCATCCAAGAATGACATAATTTTAGACCCATTTACCTTTTGGAGTATCTTGTCAATGGTGGATAATGGGTAATTGTCTTTTTGGCAAGCTTTGTTCAGGTTTCTAAAATCTATGCACAACTGAATCTCTCCACTCTTCTTCCTAACAGGGACAAGATTAGCCACCCATGTGGAATGCCTAACAAAGAAGATGATTTTGTCTTCCAATAGCCTCTTCACTTCCTTCTCTATCAAGGGATCTAGGATTGGGTTAACCGTTCTTTACCTCTATCTAAAAGGCTTGGAATTAGGCTTCAGAGGAATAGTATGCATGATTACATTCTGGTCATAAGTTTTTAGCTCTTCATAGCTCCAAGCTATACAATCAATGTATTCTCCTAAAACCTGAGCTATTGAATCCTCTCATTGTGTGCATGCCTTTGCAATGAACACTTCATGTGGATCTACTGCACTCCCCAAATTGATTGAATTGCATGATTCCTTGGGGGATGATATTTTTCTTTCCTTTTCCTTTTGATATCCAATATCAAACAAAATTTCAAGAGAGGCCCTATCACTTGGCATATCGTTCCATACTCCGGGTGTTCCTACTTCTAATTGCCTCCTCTCTTCTTCGTCTATAACCTGATTTCCAAATATACTAGAATTAGTGACAAAACTAAAAATGTGTCTATCACTATCAAAGACCTGTAAATTCGTGACATTATCTGGTATGGAGGGGCAAGGCACTAACTCTATGGAAAAAAAATTACATTTTTTATGGTCAACAGGAGAAAGCATGTTGGCCGCTACAGCTAACGAATCAGCCATTTTATTATTTTTTCTTGAGATGAAGGAAATATTGAAAGCATCAAACTCATTAATTAATTCCCTCACTCTGGTTTTATAGAGGTTCAACCTCTTGTCTCTACAGGAATACTGCTCCTTGACCTGCTTGACTACCAACTCTGAGTCTCCCGACGCCTTAAGGTATTTTACCTTTTCTCTTAGGGCCAACGAAAGTCCAAAAATTAGGGCTTCATACTCCACCACATTATTGGTGGCCAAGAACTGTAATCTATAGGCAACAAGCAAAGGATTACTACCAAGATATGTGAGCTCTACCCCAGCTCCCGCACCTCATTTTGGTTTGGACCCATCAAACTTTAGGGTCCACACCCTCTTGTTTTCTTTCGAAGTACAATGGTAAATATTATCATTTTGGGACCCTTTCGCTATGTCCTCTATGTCAAAATTGTAAACCCATAATTTTGTTTTAGTAAACTGAATCTCATTGGGTTTATTATACTTTGTAATCATCTCCCTAATTCTGGGCTCTCTGTCTACCCGGATTTTGTTTGCAACTCCTCTCCATGGCAACCACATATGGGAGGAATCAAGTCGCCACATAACCATTGAGATTTCTCGCTCCAATCCTCGCCCAAAACCATGCCATACTTGGCAGCAATATTTAGAACAAGGATATCTATGTAATATTGGACCCTAGGCTCTAAGTTGATCTGAACTAGGACATATTTTACGACACCTACTACATCCACCATAGATCTATCCAATTGGACCACTTTGTTATTCGAATGAACAAGCTTAAGTCCTAGCTTTTGGCTTATCTCAAGAGGCATGATGTTGGCCGAGGCACCAGAATAAATAAAATAGTTGTGTAAATTCTTGCATGCGATCCTAACAATTATGAGAAAATGGGGTACCTCTGGTTTCTCTTTCCTCATAGCAAGTTGGGGTTCTACAAATTTAACCTCATGAATTTGACTCTGGGAATCCGATCTCTTCCCCATGATTTTATCCTGCCCCAACAATTGAGAGACCTCATCCATTGAGATATTGGCCTTGGTCCTTTTCATGTCTTCTTCCAAATATAATGAATATTATAAAAATAATGAATATTATAATATAATAAAATAATATTATTATATACACTATAAATAATTAAATAATATTAAAAAAAAAAAAAATCCTGAGGTACTCCTCACAATGAGTTTTAGGGCAAGTATTTAGCCCAAGCACTTCCCTCAGTTTTCGAAATAATATATTAAAACTTTTTAATTAAAATAATATATTATAATTATTATAGTTATATAAAAATATATTTACATATAATTGAAAAAATCCAGCATTTATCATAAAAATTTAATTAAGATATTACATATAGTACATTGAAAGCTCTTCGAAGATCATGGAACAAATTTTGAAGACTATCCATTCGGTATTGCCATAGATTGCTTATCCTGTTGCATTGCCCTCTCAAAACCAGACCTATATACGGGCTAGGGACATATTTCTACATTATCAAATCTCATCATAACAAAACTGAGATAACAACTACAATGGCAGGGCTTTTCTATCATTGTTTGATTGTAGTAGATCATGTACAATAATTTAAAAAACCAAAACCACTATCATTACTATTAATCTAAAACTAATAACAGAAAGTAATATTAGATATTAGTAACAACCGTGGGCAAAGAAGAGATAAAACAGAGCATATATTTTTTATTAACTGTCTCCATGCTTGTTACCAGAAATTGAATTGGGAGCATTGATAATAGTTGTATGCTTGAGCCAATAGAAATTGGTTCTTCAAACTCTCTCCCTGGTAACCCATCTCAGCCTACATTTACTAAATGTCATAGCACCAAAAACCATAAATGCTTTTCAACTAGAAAATATTTCACAACACTCACAAAATCTAATAATAATATCCCACATACTCAACATAAAAACAAAAACAAAACAAAAAGCACGCAATCTATCACACAAAAAAAATAGTCCAAATCAAACAATATAGCACAGCTATACAGATAACGGAATTTAGGTTATACATGAAGATTGGAATTGAAATTTTATTACATCAAGGTTTTCTAACTTTTCAATAGAACAAAATTATAACATTGTTAAAAGTTTAACAACTAATTAAATAATAATAATAATAATAAATCTTAAATTTATTTTGAGATTATTAAAAAAAACTCATGCCCCACCCACTTGATTCGCTGTATGAGAACCATTTTTCCTACGGACCAGTAAGATAGAGAGGCCTTTAAACTAGAAATTTGGAAATTGACGTTAGAGGTCATTTTTTCCATATGTTCTACGAGAGATTTTCATCGGCCAATTTAAATTTGAAACAGTTGTATGACAACACATAAGTGACAACTCACATTGAGGGAAATAACACCTGGGTTTCTATTTGAATGGTGAGAGTGAACAGGAATATTTGCGCATGAGTTACATATAATTTTCAACTTGTTCAAATTGCACTAACCGCGGCTTGAAAATATTACATCATGGGACGCTTAATTATGGTGTGGGGATTCAGTTCATGTATATATTTCTGTGCGTGACTACACCCAGGTTCTGCATATCAGGAAAGCCAAAGCACTGGATTTAATGACAACATTCCATGGAAGGCCACGGTTGCTCTTTCGAACCACCCTTTCAGAAATGGCGACAGATGCATGACCACCCACCCAAACACAGCATAAAAGCTCAGCAAACACCTTATCTCTGAGCTCATATTCACCACCCAGGTCCAAACTTAACCGTAATAAAAATCCTACCAAAACACAACCGCCACAACAACATATAACCAAAACCCTAACCCCATCAATCCTAGCAAAACACAACCGCCACAGCATCATATAACCAAAACCCTAACAAAACACAACCGCCACAGCATCATATAACCAAAACCCTAACCCCTTCAATCTCAAAAATAAAGAATAACAATGAAAATATTTACGTTGTACTGTAGAAAAATAACTGTTTACCCTGCCATGTAAAGAAATAGCAATGGAAAAAATTACAGCAAACGGAGAAATAACACAGATCCAGATGCTCCCAAAAATAAAGAATAACAATGAAAATATTTACGCTGTACTGTAGAAAAATAACTGTGAACAAATTTACCCTGCCATGTAAAGAAATAACAATGGAAAAAATTACAGCAAACGGAGAAATAACACTGAAAAATTTTAAGCTGCAATATACAGAAATCACAATGAACAAATTTGGGCTGCAATGTATAGAAATAACAATGAGAAATTTTATAGCAAATAGAGAAAAAAATCACAGCAAATAGAATGAAAAACTTTATGTTACAGTTTACATAAATAACAATGAAGAAAATTTAAGGTGCAATTTAAAATACAGATTGATGTAGTACAGAAAGGACTGACTTAATCTGCAGTGCATTCAACTTTGGGTTTCTGTGCCTCCTTTGCGGTTTTGTTTCTGGGGATGGCGACGGTGGCTGTTGATAGAGTGAGAGGCATTTTCCTTGTATACGCAAAGCCCGACACCGTGGACTCGAACCCTGGACCTGCCAAAGCGCAGGGGATCCAACAGAGAAACCCTGCAACCAAAAGGATCTTTAAAATACGGCGGGTTCTGTCCATTGTGGCCATTGGGCGGTGTCGCTAATCTACCTGGTGCGCCCTGCCGGTGGTGGGGGTTCTCCGCAGCAAATAGTTTCTCCAAAGTTTTACACAGTCATCAGAACGATGTAGATGATCTCTAGTTAAATAAAATCACGTGGCTGTTTAAGACAAGTGAAAAAGCCAATAGTTATATGCATTTAATTTAAATGTGTACCTTACAATTCACACTTATTTCAGTTGAACGACTATGTGGCCATGTGATGACTTTAAATATAAAGGCTTTATAAATAAACGCCTTGCCCTGTCATTTTCATATTAAAACTTTTCACTGTATTATGTCGTCCGCCTTCTGGAAATTTCAATTCCTTCTGCTTAGCATCTTTTAAACAAAATAAGACAATACCAGGCTTTCTTCAACCATGGCTCATATATATATATAAATAATTTTCAACCATGGCTCATATATATATATATACACCAATAATTTTGATGTTTCACATGTGATTATTTGATGTTTCATATATATTTAGTTCTTTAATTTTAACATTTTAATACAGTTAATTTAAATTTTTAAATAAATTACACTTATTTTAAATTTCCTTGGTTCATAGTCTTAAATGTTAAGACTTCCGATTACCTTGTCTACAAATAAAAAAAATACACGAGCTTCTTGGATTATACTGTTTTTAACTCATCTTGATGATTTTTTTTAATATTTAATAAGAGGTATTTCAATATCAATGACAGTCAATAAAATTGGCAATAATATATGATAAAGGATTGTTATCGATAACGACATAAGGATAACTTTAGATTATACAAATTATTTTCAAAGTGTTAAAACATCTTTATTTTTCTTTATAATTATTTATAATAAAATAAAATAAAATAAAAAATAATTTTTATCAAAAGTTATGCTTTGTTGTACTTGGACAATATTTATACCATAAAAAATTTATTAATTTGATTTTTTTAATATCAAATAGAATTTCTTTTGTTGGATAATAAGGGGTTGTACTCAAGTCCCCCACCATTGACAAATTACATCTCTCTTCTTTAGAGCTTGAGAGTTTACAAATAGATACACTTCTCATCTTAATTGAGATGTTATAACTAGAAACCTACATCATTTTACATAAAATGTTTGAATTCTTGATTTTCATTTTTTGAATCTATTCAATTTTCTGTATTAATCCAGAATATGGCATCTTTCTTGACATTTTCCTATAGCAACCTTCACAATGCCAAAAATTCACCTCTATTATTTATGTCTTGCATCTTAGTAGAGTAATATTTCCAAAACACCACACTATCATAGTTCGCTTTACCAAATCTAGATTGCTAGTTTCCTTCATGAAACACAAGTGCAACCATAAAATTTATAAAAATTAGTCTAAATGAAAACATATTATTGTTATAAAATAAAGCAGATATCACCAATGGACAACATTAAAGTAAATCTTAATCATTAATTGACTCAAGCAATCAACATTTTATTGTCAACTTCAACTAAACTTTCTACTTCCTCTACCCATGGAAAGGAGAATATAACTTCACGATCCTCAATCAAAACCCCTCTATTGGCTAGTTTATCTACACATTTGTTTCCTTTCCTTTAATATATGTGTAAACTTGATTTCTTCAAACTCTTTAGCAAGATCTTGAATTTCCATTAATATCTCTTGTATGTTCTATGGAGCCTTTGCTTTCCTCAAAATTATATTTATTACTATGAGAGAATCACCTTCCATCCATACTCTATTCTATTTCATTTGTTTACATATTTTTAACCCTTCTAAAGCTTCCCAAGCTTCAACTTCATTATTTGTCTTAAATCCACTATTGAAAGCATAATGAGATAAATCCTCTCCTCTATAATTTCTAATTATTCCTCCTCCTCCTGCTGGTCCTGGATTTCCTTTAGATGCTCCATCAAAATTCAATTTAACCCACTCCACATCTAGTGGTTCCCACCTTATATTCTTTGCCTTTTTTTATTCTCTTGTAACCAACATCATAATTCCATTTAATGACTTGACTCCATCTATCAAGGCTCTCTACTTCCAAAGTAGGGATTGGGTGAGTTGATAGAGTTGGTTTAGACTCCTCTATGGCCAAACATATCTTCTTTTTCATTACCTCTAAACTACTTTCCTTTCCTTTAAAAATTCTTCTATTCTTTTATAGTCATTTAGTCCAAAGTATTATATCTTTTGATATATCCCATATTGTCTGTAAAGCCTCACTTTTATAATTGCTCTACCATTGCTTTCACCAATCTTCAATTATGTTATTCATCACCATACATTTTATAAACATATTAAGAATCCATTACCATAGATTCCAGACTATTGAGCAATGTTCCAAGAGATGGTCTATACTCTCCTCATCCTTTTTACAAAAAAACACATTGAGAGGGGCCATGAAAACCCCTTTTCATAAGGTTATCCCAAGATAAAATTCTTCTATGACCTACTAGCCAAACAAACATTTTGACTTTAGGAATGCTTGGACTATCCCAAATATCTCTCCATATTCTAGTGATATTATTATTTTGTTGGTGTTGTACATTATATCCACTTCTTGTTGTGTATTCTTTTGAGCTATTCAACTACCAAATCAATTTATCCTTGGCTCCCCTCGAAATAATCACAGTTGTTATCTTTCTACTCAATTGCCTCCTAGCATCAATGTCTTGTATACTTGTAAAAAATCTTCTTTCCATTTGTATCTTCCTTCTCGATCCTTGTACAAAGTGTTTGAAATCCTATCACCATATTTGTCTTGAAGTAATCTCATCCAAGGTTTCAAAATTGGATCTAAATTGAGTGATTTTTTATCACACCAAGTATTCATCCAAATAGAATTTTTTTCTCTAGTTCCCACCACCCATCTTAAACCTTTAATCATAAGATCAATAGATTTTTGTAAACCATTCCAAAGAGAAGAACCATTTGATAGAGAGAATGCAATAAATATTAAACTTGGGTTATTGGGATCAACATACTTAGAAGAATTCTTGCTCATTGTATTTGACTCTCTTAGTATAATCTCTAGATTACATTTTCCCTAAGAGCTAAGTTTTCTTCTGTAAGAACTCTTAAACCAAGACCTCCCCTAGTTTTATCATCACACTAGTTTCATGTTATCATGTAAACCTAACCATAAAACGGGTCGTATAATATAGATTAAACTATTTTCAACTGATTTTGGCATAGAATACAAAGACATAAAATATGTTGAAATGGCTTGTAAGATTGACATAATTAACTGCACTCTTCCTGCTAATGATAACCATCTACCTTTCCAAACTAGAAGTTTTTTTTTAACTTTACTAATAACTGGATTCCATAAGTCTATCCTCATTCTCCCCTTAGATAAAGGTATCCATAGATAAGTTGTTGGTAAATTTACCTCCTCCATTTGAAGCAACCTGTAAATTATTGCTTTGATATTAGCATGAGTGTTAAGAAAGTAAATTTTGGATTTAATCCTATTAACTTTTTGCCCTGAAGCTTTTTTGTACTCTTTTAAAATGTATTCAAAGCTCTAGCCTTATTTATATTTGCCCTTCCAAAAAGGGTTGTATCATCTATAAATTGTTGATGGGTGATGTTATCGATGTTATTATTAACCTTAAGTCCACTTATAAGCCCATATTTGTAAGCCTTTTTAAAGTTCCTACTCAAAACCTCTACCATAATAATGAACAAATAAGGAGATAGAGGATCTCCTTGTCTAAGACCTCTCTTAGCTTTAAAATATTATGTCACAAACCCATTGACCAAAATTAAATAAGAAACTAAAGAGACACAAGCTTTAATCCATCTAACTCATTTATTTCTGAAACCAAACTTTTCTAAAACTACAAAAAGAAAGTCCCATTTAACCCTATCATAGGCTTTACTCATATCAAGTTTTAAGATCATTACTTTATCTTTTCTTGAATCTATTGAATGTATAACTTGATGGGCTACTATGATCCCAATCAGAATTTATCTCTCTTTCACAAATCCTCCTTGCTCTTCTGAAATGATTTTATCTGACAATGGTTTTGATCTATTTGCCATCACTTTGGAAATAATCTTATATGTCATATTACATAGGCTTAAGGGTCTAAAAAAATCAAATAATTAAGCATCCTTCTCTTTGGAATTAGGGTAAGATATATTGCATTTATTTTATAAGGTATGTATTGTTTTACCCTAGATTGTTCCACTACCACCACTAAATAATCCTTTACTATATCTCAATTATATTGATAAAAAGCTATAGAGAGCCCATCTAGACTTGGGGATTTATCCTTATTAAAAGAGAAAAGAGCTAAATGAACTTCTTCTAAATTAATAGGCTCCATCAATTTTCTATTGTATTCATTCATTATAACTAAAGGAACACCTTGAAGAAGTTTATCATTAAGAACTTCGATCTCCTCTGAACCAAGAATATTCTGATAAAAATACTTTACCTCTTTCCTAATTTCACTCTGATCTTCAATCCAAACCCCTTTTATTGATTTAATTCTACTAATTTTAGAATTTGATCTCTGTACTATAGCCATCCTATGAAAAAATTTGTATTTTTATCCCTTTATTTTAACCAAGTTTATCTTGATTTTAATCTCCAAAATTTCTCTTTCTTACTCAAAATATTATGATATTCACTAAGCAACTCTCTTTCCTCTGAGCTTGGATTATAAAGATCACCTTTTTAGAATTTTGAAAGTTTATCTTTTAGTTCTTCTTTCTTCCCAAAAATATTTCCAAAGGTGTTTTTGTTCCATTATTTTAATCTAGATGTCATAGATTCAACTTTATTTGGAAGAGCATACAACCCATCATTACCTAAATAATTCCACGTTTGAGCTATCATATAAGTAAATTGAGGATGGTCTTCCCACATCTACTCGTATTTAAAATATGATATTTTTTAAATTTACTTACCACCACTTTAACTCTTATTGGCTAGTGATCTGAACCAATCCTTGTTAAGGTATTAATTTTAGCACAAGTTCTTTCATCTAGCCAATGATTAGAGAGAATGCATATGTCTAATTTTTTTGCTATTAGATTCTAGCCTCTCCTGTTGTTGGTCTAAGTATAGTTGTCTTCTTCAAACTCAACTTCCCATAGATTATTATTTTGAATAAAAGCTAAGAAATATTTCATACTTTGGGTTACTTTTCTAATTCCCCCAAAAAATTTCATCCAACTTGGTTGTGGCATTAAAATCTCCAATGATCATGAATCAGGTTTCTTGGTCTTTACTTCTCATAAAGGCTTCAATCCCATTCCAAACTTCTAATCTACTTGAATGAGTTATAGGTCCATAGACATTGATAAGGATGAAACAAATATCTGCAAAGTAGCAAGTGACTAAATAGACTATCCAATACCTAGTTTTATGAATGGTTACACAAGATGTTCTAAAAGGATTTCAACAAGTTAGAATTCCCCTTGTCGCTCCTTCAGAATCCATAGCATCCCATTCACATCTTGCCCATACTACTTTAATAGTTTTTGAAACTTCTTCTTTTGTCATTTTAGTTTATTGGATACAAATAATATCAGGTTTATTACTTAAACATAGGTCCCTAATGCACCTCTACTTTGAGGGGGCATTAGCACCCCTATTATTCCATGAGATGATAATCATGTCTCATCAGGGGCTTTTGGCCTCACATGTGTATTACCAATATTATTGTGTTTTTTGGTAAAGAGAAGTTCAACCAACTTAGTTTGTGTTCCTTTCTCTATGTTTGCTCTTGCTTCCCTCGATCTTGCTTGATAATTTGAGGGTTTTCCTCTTTTTTCTTGCCTATATCAAGAATAGGTCTTATTATTCTATTCCTCAATATTCTTTCATAATTTTATTTTTCATAATATTTATCCTAACCCAACTCTATTACAGAAACTTTTTACTTATTTTGTTCATTTTCTAGTATTTCCTTATTAATGGCAAAAAAATTAACTTCTAAAACTACATTTTCTTTACTAGTTTTTTCTCTTGAATGGTGCATGGTACTTCAAGAGAGTCTTCAAAATCTAATGAGACACATTCCTTAGGTTCATCAAGAATGTTCTTCCTTAAATCAGGATCATACTAAATAGATGGTTCCTTATTAACATGTTGAAATTGTTGTATTGTGTCCTCTAAGTTTTGATCTACTTTTTATTCATAGGTTAAAGCCTCAAAAGAGTTGGTATTTCTTCCAATATCCTTTCTTACTAGTCTCCATTATTTATTTTCTTTTATTTTTTTAGATCTATTTTTTAGAAGTTGAAAACTATCTTCATCCATAACCATTTGTAAGTTTCTCTTGCGGTTTTCTACATATGATTATGCTGGCTCTTCTTAGGGAATGATCTCTCAGTATGCCCCACCTCATGACATCTTCTACATCTAAAATATATGTTTTCATAATCTATAGTTTGGGTCCACATCTTATCCCTATACTTAAGAATGATTGATTTTGGTAAAACTTTACTTATATCAATCATGACCAATGTTTGAGCATAAATAGCCAAGAATCCATCTTTTGTCGTATTTGAAATCTCAAGGAATTCTCCTAGAGTGTTGTCTATTGCATTGAAGGTATCTATTTCCTAAAATTCAATGGGTAACCCAAATATTCTAACCTAGACTGGTACTAGGGATAGATTTATATTTTCAGGTGAAAAGCCTTCATACTAGTGGGTAAGAAAGAGTCCTACTCTTCCCATAAACCAAGGACCCTCTTTTAAGATTTTTTCTCTTTCTTCCCTAAAACAAAAAATGGCTAGGAAGAAACCTTTGGAAAGAAATAATAGAATCACTCCTAGATACTTCCAACTCCTATCAATCCATTTTATCAAGGCTAAAGTCCCTGGCCAATACCCATTAAATTTACTAAAAATTGCCCTATCTTGGAGCAATGAGGATCTCTTTGAGGTGTGCTCACTAACCTCTACCACTAGAGATGATTCTAAAGATTTAACTATAAATCACTCCATGGCAAGGAAACTAAAACTTAAAATCTATTGAAATTTATCTGAATGTCCTATAGAAAATATAATATTTGATAAAAAATTTATAAACTTCTCATGCATAATTCTAAGATAAAGAAAGGGAAAAAACTTAGCTGAAAATTTCCTTGTCCAGATAGAATGTTTTACCTCACTAGAGTCCTAGCCCTTCATTGCTCTTCCCATCGTTCGAAACCTGGCTGAAAAATATTTGCAATTTTGTTTTTCATGACTTGAAAAATCGCCACTACCCTTGTTCTGAATGGTTGACTTCATAGGATCATATCTCCCTCAATATTGCTCAGATTTTTGTATATGATCATCCATTTTAAATCTATTCAAATTCTACACAAGTTGGTCCAAGAATCAACTAAATCAGATAACTCTTCGTGAAGATATGGCTCCTAAAAGATGAGATATTTTTCAAGAAAAAACCCTAAACCTTCACACTATCCATGTGAGAAACAATTCATAACAATAATGGTTCCTTTGACTAGTGAAAATGTATAAAATTTTTATATCAAATAGTATTAATTAAGTAGAAGAGGTATTAAAGTGGAACAAAATTCTTTCATTAGGCCCACTCATATAATAAAGAATTTTATTATATGTAGTTTTCCAAACTTTAAAATATTGTGCACAACCTACTCTTCTAGTTTAATTTAAATATTGGACCTTCTATTTTGTGCCCATTCAAACAAGCAATAAAATTTTTCTTTAATTTTTTACTTTTTATTGAAATATTTTCTTCATATGATTTTTTTTAATTGGTTATATGAAATTTGAATGAGTCTCATTCTTATTACATATGATCACATGGTAGTATTTTAATAATTTGATATTTATACATATATGAATTACCTGAAAAGATTTGAACCTAAGTTTATTCTATAAATATCAAAGAATTTGACCATTGAAAATTTTGAAGAAATAGATTGGTTGAGCTCTCTTTACATGAAATTATATAAAAAAATAAATAAATTAATTAAAATAAATATTCTATTAAAATTATTATATTATAATGTTACGTCTCATCGAAAAAACAATTAAAAAAAAAAATTTTTTTTCTTAAAAAATTTTTTTTTTTTTTTTTTTTTTTTTTTTTTTTATTATTTTAAAAAAAAAAAATATTTTTTTTTTTTTTTTTTTTGATACATAGAGAATCGACAACTACCTTTCCTTTTTGAAAAACTGGTCACAATGTCAAGTCGCATTGCCTCCAATAGATCAAATCATGGTGCTACCACTATAACCCCTACCTCACCTTGGTAAACATGACCCAAAGTGAGAGAGACCCCTAGTGGCTCGGGGTTGGTACCGTCGTCATCAAGCTGGCGCACACTCAATGGACTCAAGTCAGACTACTACCTTTGCCCTAGATTGGGCATGCCCATGAGGTTTGAACCTAGGTTTATTAAAATTATTATATTATAATATTGCGTCTCTTAGCAACAACTATGTAAACAATATAATAATAATATTATTATATTACTTATGATTTTCTTATCTTATTATGACACTTGGACAAATAAAACTCTATAGACTCTTTCCTTTTTAATAAGTTATATGACTTCTATTGGGTGCCATTCCCATAAAATTACTAAAATATTATATTTGTTGTTACATGGATTAACTTTTTATTCTAAATATTTTTAACTTTTTCTATCAAATATGTTCTTTAACTTGTTTGAAGTGTCATATTATTTAACTTGACATCATTTTTATTAAGAGATAAAATCTCACTTGACTGGTTGCCTTATAACATTTGAATTTCACCAAGATGAAGAATACCATGATTGGTTAAATTATCTGCTACCCAATTTTCTTCTCTATAAATATGCCCACATTCCCAAGAGATTGCCTGCAATAATAGATGGTGGATATCAACAACAAATAACCCCTATCCTCGGACTTGGGGTAAACATGGAGATTGCCTGCAATAATAGACGGTAAACATGATCCGAAGTGAGGGAGACCTCCAGAGGCTCGGGCTTGGTACCATCATCATCAAACTGACACACACTCAGAGGACTCAAGTCAAACTACTATCTTTGCCTTAGATTGGGCATGCCCACAAGTTTTGAATCTAGGAAATATTTTATTAAAATTATTATATTATGTCTCTTCGTAACAACTATGTAAACAAAATTATTTAACTCCTAAAAATATTTCTCTACTTATGATTTTCTTATCTTATTATGACACTTGGACAAATAAAACTCTATAGACTCTTTCCTTTTTAATAAGTTATATGTGACTTATATTGGGTGCCATTCCCATAAAATTACTAAAATATTATATTTGTTGTTACATGGATTAATTTTTTATTTCAAATATTTTTAATTTTTTCTATCAAATATGTTCTTTAACTTGTTTGAAGTGTTATGGTATTTAACTTGACATCATTTTTATTAAGAGATAAAAATATAAAATGTCACTTGATTGGTTGCCTTCTAATTTTTTTTTTTTTGTATACAAGCTCACTCACACACCCATCCCCTCACACACTCACTCACGCCACGGTATGAACCTTTGACCTCCTGAAGAAGAGCCAAAGTTCAAACCATTGCGCTGCACCCCAAAGTGTGCCTTCTAACATTTGAATTTCACCAAGATGAAGAATACCATGATCGGTTAAATTATCTGCTACCCAATTTTCTTCTCTATAAATATGCTCGCATTCCCAAGAGATTACTTGTAATAATAGATGGTGGATAACAATAGAAAAATTATTTTTTATCCAATCTACACCTATTTTTGTTGATAACATTAACGATAATTTATGAATCCCCTCAAATAAAATATTCTATTCTAATTTAATAGCTATAAGAAGTGTCCTAGCCTATGCACAGTTAATAATTTATGAATCTCCTCAAATAAAATATATTTCTATCCTTTTTTTTATTACAATTTTAATCCCTATAAGAAGTGTCCTAGACTATGCATAGTTATTAGTTGAAGTTCCAAATTATTATGAGTATGTGGAGAGAATTTTGCCTTGATTATCTAAAAAACACTATCTTTTTCTTGGATTTCCTTTAAAAGCACCATGAAAATTAATTTTAATAAACCTAATTTTCAAACATTTTTATTTTACCCTAGATCAAAGTAGATCCTTTTTTTTAATGTCATTATAGCAAATGACTCTTCCATATATGTTCAAATCCTATAACCAAGTTGTTACCACCTCTTTTTTTGCCCTTGAAACTTCTCATGTTTTTTTTTTATGAAAATTGTTTTTTTTTGAAAATTTTGAAAAAAACTTGTATTAAGACATAGATCAATTACAATGTGGGAAGAGCCTCTTCCCAGCTGAGGTTCGAGAGGACACAGTCATACAATAGTAAAGGAAGAACTGCACCGGAGCCAATTTTCGTGAACCAAAAACTAGCTGCCATGGGGTCCCCCATCGTACTCTATTTTTTCGAAGGTCATTAGTGATGAGTGTCGTTGTTCATTCATCATTTAATCATTATATGTGTCAGTCCAGGGCTGTGTCCAAAGGCTGTATGCGATAGAAGGTGTCACAGCTGCAGGTTCAATTCATTCCAGAACAGGGTTTTTATTGGTGGAATAGTTAGTGTTTTTGGGGGTTTTGTGTGTTTTCTAACTCCTAGTACTGAAAATCAAATTGCAGAAGATGAAACTAAACTAAAACTGCAGTGAATGGAAATTGCAGAATTTGAAAGAGCAGGAAATGAAATGTTGCTGCAAAATTGACAGAAAGCAAATTACAGAAAACCACAAAACAGTTGCTGAAGAATAAACTAAATACAATTTCTCTAAGCATATTATAAATCCATAAAATCAAATTAACACCTATTTGCAAACTGGAAATGCCACAAATCTGAAAACTGCAGTGAATTACAGGAAACTGGAAATTGCTGCAAATCTATAAATTGACAAGAAACCTGAAATTGCTGCAAAGATGAAACAGAACTACTGAAATTGCATGGGAATATGAGAAATATGTCAAATACTGAAATCTGAACTTAAAGCTGCTAAAGAAATGAAAAGAATGACAGAATTCTGCTAATCTGCTGCAGTAGAAAATCAGCAGGATATTCTGTCAAAAGTTGCCTTCTTCTGGTCCTGCAAGTGGCCCTTGCTTCCAAAACCATATGAAGGTGTAGAATTTATGCTAAGGGAACTTAAATGCCAACCATAAACTTAATCATGCTAATTTGATAACTGAAAAATTGCACTTGTTATTAATTCTGGAAATGCATTACAGTAATGCAGGGAAAACCTGCAGATTATTGTTCTGCTACAGAAATGATTGCACTTTACTGCCTATTCTTCTCCTATATGCCTAAATGCCTATATCACTATATGCTCAACCGTGCTGGGAGCTTTATTATTTATAATGCAGTGTTGATATGCTTGGTTGCTGATTTGCAGGGATTTACAACTGTTGTACAACTGCTTTCCTGAAATGCATGAGCTTACTTTGTCAAAACTTGGTCCATTCAACCCCATTAAATTGCATTCGTTGAGGGAATCAGCTATCATGAGCTGGGACAACTGTCTGGTCAATTGCCATTCATTTCTTTTACCGATTTGTCACTTTTTGACTGCGTTTTGTTGTTCCTGCGCTATTCCTTGTTCCTGCGCTATTATTTCTGCACTGCTCCGAAATATCAGGGAGGCAAGTTTCAGTTGCTTTTTCATGCTTTAAACGCATAAAGAGGAGGTTTTAGACCACCTGGATGATCTTCCCTTATCCTATTGCATAGGTGACATGTGCGGAAGTGACTGTTTCCTAGCCCTGTTGTAAATGTACAACTGGCTGGAACTGTCACAGTTTTACCTTGTTTTCCTACACAGTCAGCTACAGGTGACAAATTCCTTGGCGCCTTTTGCATTTAAATTAATTCAAAATAGAGGAACATTATTACTAAGCACCAAACATTCAATAATGCTTATTGATTCAGACTTCCTATTAATGAATTAACTCGAAAACTGCAGAAATAAACAAGTAAAAACAGACTATATGCACTTAACATTTCGTAATATGCAAATATTATTACATAATGCATTCTATCCAAAATTAGCATAAAAACATAATAAAAAGGGTGTTTCAAAACAATAGAATGTATCAAAAAGTGTTTATGGATGAGGCAATTCCTGGCCTCATCATTTTCCCCCAACCGATGGTAATGCATGTCCTCATGCATTTTGTGCAGCTACGGAAGCACACAGGTCCAGATCCAGGCATCTCTCTTGAAACTTTAGCAATGCACCACCAATCTTGTAGAACCCACTCGATCGCTTTCACAGATCGAAACCACTCGTTGGAAGTCCTCATCAGTCATAGATCGCTGTCAAAGAAATAGGGGACAGGAGTGATAATCAAAGGCATTCTGTACCTTAGCCCTATCCATTGTTCCTTGATTTCTGAAATAATATATATAATACCCTCAGCCCTCCTCCTTGACCAAAACAGGTTAGTGGGAGAAATTGGCTCCCTTTTCTGTAAGGAGATGGATAATTCACCCCACCTGTTCTTGCATGCTGCCACAACATCATCAAAGAAATCTGCACAAAAATTTTGAAACTGAGTTATACCCTTTTGCAGATTTCCTAGATAAAGGTGTCTCATCCTGGGATCCCTCATAAAAGAGTAGTGAGTACTGGTGCAATCCCCGTGATTGAGAGGAGCAGGCCCGACAAGTAAAACCGCCCGTGATTCTAAGTCCTTGGATATCTTTTTCTCTGAGTCCCAATAAATATTATTTTGCAAGGTGGACATAAAAGCCCTCGGTTGCAAATCTCCTGTGTATAGGTGAGGCAAAAACATGCTTTCTACTAGCAAAAAGAAGTTATGTAAGAACAATTCACACATTAAGTTCTCCTGCTCTGCTGGGATCTGCACAAAGGCCTCCACAAATTCTGTAGGAGTGTTTAACTGGTGAGGGAGCTCATAAACCAGTCTCATAATTTGCCAACGTAGGTATTTCTCCTTGAGTAGGAGACTGTAAAACCTAGGTGGTCTTCTGCATTGTATCGCATATTCTGCAATTTGACAGACATCTTTTATCTGTTTTTTTAACCTGTTGATTTCTGTTTCTTTCTCTGCTAATTTGGCTGTGGCAGAGGTCAAAGTTGCAATTTTCCCTTCTAGCTGATGGCACTGAGTCATCCAATAGGCTAGATCCTCATTATACTTCGTTAAAGGCACTGTGTTTGGAGGCCTCAGGATAGGTTGCATCTGGGCCACTATATTCACCTGTACACCAACTTCTACAGTTGATGTTGCAGCTGGCAAGTCTGTCTGTATCCCCTGTTCTGCTGTAACAACTGTGACTGCTGGATCATCAGGTGGAGGTATTTGTGCCAGAGGAGAAAGTGTAAGCACTTGTTCCTGAGGTGCAACTGTGTGGTCCTGTTCAGAAGATGTTTGAGTGCTTTGCTGCAAAGGACTGTCATTCTGCATCAAAATGTCAGATGGATTTTCTTGCAGAGGCACACTATCAGCTGCTTCTACCCCTACCTCACCCGCAACAGGTGACCTCTCGCACTTGTGCTATGTCATCCTCGTAAGAAGCCAAATCTAGGAGAATCTGAGCCCACTCAACAGGTGCTATCTCTGTTACTCCTGTAGACTGTTTTTCCTGCTGCAGTAATTTGTCTTGCAAATCCTGAATCTGTTGTTGCAGCAGAGAAATTTGTTGATCTTTTTCTTTTATGGCTTCTTCAGCTTGGTCAATCCATTTTGTCTGAGTTTTAATCACACTCCTTGCAGCATGCAACTGAGTTTGAATGTCAACTTCGTCTTCAGACGCAGAGTGTGCTTCAGATTCGACTGTGTTTCAGACTCGTAATATTTTTCAAATTCAGAATATTTTTCAGACTTAGAATCCATGGGAGTCTGCTGCTCAATTCTAGCAGGTTCGGTATCGGGGTTCAGATGTCCTTCAGACTCAGAGTCTGAGTAATCGACCAATGGATAGACAGGGCTTATTTCAGTTGTTTCCATGGTGAGGTCTAGTTCCATTGGCTGTAATTCTCTATCTGCATTTTCTATTTCCTGTGCATCTTTCTCGTGAACTATCCGTACTCGCCTATGTCCCGTGCATCCTCCCCGTGAACTATCTGTTCCAATTTCTTCTTCTTCTGACACACTAATTGGGTCTGCAATGTGTATGGATGTTTCTGACAAAATTTTTGCTTTCTGAAGTCGTGCAGATCTTCTCAACCCTATTGGTTTTGGGTGTTCCTGAGCAGATGCAGCTTCTGCTTGTTCTGGAACAGCTGCAGACTGTTCTGTTAGGTCAGGGATAGATACAGGTTCTGCTGTACATTCCGGAGCAGATGCCTGCCCACTGGAACCCCTAATTTCTCTACTGGGCTGTACATTGTCAGCAAATGTTACTTTTCTTCGTTTTAACTTGGATTCAGATGTTGATGCTTTTTGACTCCTAGTTCTGGAAGATGGGGGACTGTCAGGTATATGAGGACTGCTATGTTCAGAGGGCTCCGGTTGAGGGTTTTCTTCTGATTCTCCCTCTGTTTCCTCTTCTTCCGGTGTAGGGTTTGAATCATCGCTTCGCCCATGGAGAGAAGAATCGGTCAAAGTTTCTAGGGTTTCCCTCGAAATGGTATTTGCAGATTAATTTGATTAGCCCATGATGTTTAGGGCTTCCCTTCCCTCGCTTGATACTTTAGGGCCATGGCTTTCAGTTCTTGGTGCAAATATAAGGGAATATTTACCCTAAGTTTAGGTTTGGTTGCTCCATGGCGTAGGTGGTTGAGGATTCGGAGGTGTGGGCCAGAGACAACAGGAAATTGGCCGTCACAGGTCAGATACCTCATAACCCACATTGCTACATCATCCCAAGGAGCCGGCAAGCTAGACCTTTTGACCCCTTTACACACATTTTTATTCATTAAAAATTCTATTTGCCTGTCCCCTTCTTCCTTAAACTGATTTACTAGGTCTGCTAAGATATTTCTGTCGGTTTTAATAATTTGCACACCTTGAAGAGGAAATTCAAGAACCAGACTGAGTATTTCGGGGTTACCTGGATAGTCATCCCGCCAATGTGCACTCTGTTGTTTCGAAATGTACGTGCAAATTCTCGCCGCTGTGCCCTCGTAATAACCGTCGAATTTTTGCAGAAACGATAGAAACCCTGCGTCGATAAAAATTTGCAGGGATGCAGCATCAGTTTGCAGGTAACTCATGTTTTCTGGTTCGGCTCTCACCTTCTTCCCGCCCATGATGTCGTCTGCTGCGTCCTGTATGTCGGTGACTATAAATTTCTGCAACCTTCGGCCGAATTTTCTATTTTTAGGGCTTTTTAATTCCCTTACCAGCGCCGAAACTGCTTCGAAACATGCAGAATACCGTGGCAGCTTTTACGACGTCGTAAATCCGTAATCTTCGCTTAATTTCGTTATAATTGCCACCTTCCACATGCTGCATAGAATCCGAGACTAATAACTCCTTTTTCAAACCAAATAAATCGTTGTTGGCCACGTGTCATCAAACTTTATTCAAACTTTTTATTCCTGCCTTTAATGAATTATTCCTGCGCTTAGTGATTGATTCCTGCGCTTAGTGATATAAACTGTTTATTCCTGTGCTTTGGAATAAAAAATAGTTTATTCCTACGCTCTGGAATAAAAACAGTTTTATTCCTGCGCTCTCTTTTTACTAGTTCCAGCGCAGTTTTCTTTTTCATTCTAGAGCAGGATTAGGCAGAGGCATTTGTAAAACACTTTCTACTTTTGATTCCCCTTTTCACATGCTTTATACTAATTGAGGATATAAACACTATATACTAATAATTTACACAATTCAGAAAATGAAAAGGCACATACCTGTTAAAACCATTTTCTCCACATTTCAGGGTGCTCCTAATGAAATTTCCAGCTAACCAATCTTTGAACTGAGGCAGGTGCAATCTGAAAATAGGTAAAACAATGGTCATGGAACAATGAGGGTGAAACCAATTAGGAAAACATGCCGGAATCCCGGTTTTCATGTAAACCCAACTCAGAAGCGCCTCAAAGAGGTTTTCACTTTCTGAGTTTCTTATTATTATTTTTTATTTTTTTTTATTTTTTATTTTTAACTTGTATCATTCTGCTGAATTCGAGATGGAAGAAGAGCTTCCTTCCCAAAGGTGTACATCCAAACTTCCCAATTGCTTGAGAAATTCCTCCTTGTTTTGTGGTTTATGGTACATACGAAGACGATGTCCATTTACCACCAATTTGCGTTGAGAATCATCGATAGGTGTAAGGCGAACAGCTCCATTGTCAAACACTTCCTCAATTTGGTATGGCCCAAGCCATCTGGTCTGCAACTTTCCAGGAAAGTCCTTGTATTGTGAATCAAACAACAAGGCCCAGTCACCTTGCCGAAATCTTCGCCGCTGAATGTGACTATCATGCCACATTTTCCTTTGTGCTTGGATCACCTCTCGTTCGATGTAGGGCATCCATGCGCAGCTTCATCCAATGCATCAAGTTGCAGAATGCGATCTTCTTGTGCTTGTGATAGATCGATACCTACTTCCAAAGCAGTTCAAAGAGTTAGTAATTCAAATTCAATAGGCAAAAGAGGTTGCTTTCCATAAACTAATTCATATGGGGTAAATCCAATGGTGGATTTCCATGTGGTATTATAAGCCCAAATAGCTTCTGGTAACTTGTCTAACCAATTCTTTCTATGGACTGCTATGGTTTTGGTCAGAATTCATTCTAATTCTCTATTGGTCACTTCAACCTGGCCATTGGCTTGTGGATGATAAGGTGAGGATTTCCTGTGTTTGACTTGATAGAGTTGAGTGAAAGCTTCAACAATTTTTGAAGTAAATTGGGGACCTTGATCAGTTGTAATAGATTGTGGGGCTCCAAAACGCAGAAAAATCTGCGAATACATAAAATCAGCAACTTTCTCTTCACGAGCATGCTTAAAGGCTCGAGCTTCTACCCATTTGGTAACATAATCAGTACATACCAAGATATGTACTTTGCCTTTGGAAGGAGGATTAATGGGTCCTACAAAATCTAAACCCCATCTTTCAAATGGTTCTGTTCCTATCTGAGGTTGTAATGGCATTTCACTAGTAAAAGTAGGTTGTCCCATTCGTTGGCAAGCATCACAATGTCTTACGTACCTTTTGACATCTTTGTGCAAAGATGGCCAATAGTATCCAGTACCCAAGATTTTGCGAATAGTGCTTTTGATCGAATAATGTCCTCCCGATGGTTCATCATGGCATGCTCGTAGGATGTCGTATGTTTCATCCTCGGCAGATACACCTGCGTAAAACATGATCGGGACTGCATTTAAACAAGTAATCCTTTTATCCATTTAAAGGAAGAGCTTTGCTTGATTAACCGTTTCCTTTGTTTAGGGGTAAAGTGAAGAGGAATCTTCCCTGTAACTAAGTAATTCGCTATGTCTCGCAAACCATGGAGATTGTACAGAGACAACAAACAACTTTTCATCCTGGGAAGGTATCTTCCACAACTTCCCCCGTATCTGCATTTGGTATTCTTGACAAGAAATCTGCAACAACATTAGATTTCCCAGGCTTGTTTACTATGGTAACATCAAATTCCCGCAAATGTAATTAACCAACGAATAATTCTTGCACTAACCAATGGTTTATTCATCAAGTATTTGATTGCAGAATGGTCTGTATGGATGAATACTTGATACCCTGTGATGTAGTGTCGAAATTTGTTAATAGCATAGACTACAGCCAAGAATTCTTTTTCAGTGGTAGTGTAGTTTTTCTCAGCTCCCGTCAAGTTTTTACTGATATAATATATTGCATAATGTTCCCCATTTTCAATCTGTCCTAACACAACTCCAATAGCATTATTGGAAGCATCAGTTTGAATATGAAAGGGTAACTCCCAATTAGGACCTCTTAAAACAGGTGGAGTGGTTAACTTCTCCTTTAACTTTTCAAAGGAATCTTGACATTCAGAAGACCAAACAAATTCAGAATCTTTCATGAGCAAAGCAAACATGGGATTTGCTATGGTACTAAAATTAGCAATGAATCTGCGATAAAAACCAATGTGTCCTAAGAAACTGCGTACATCGACTCGAGTTTGTGGAGGAGGGAGGTTTTTGATGACTTCAACCTTCTTAGGATCAACCTTGATTCCATAAGAAGAAATATGATGTCCTAAAACAATTCCTTCTTCCATCATTAAAAAGCATTTCTCAGGATTAAGAGAGAGATGGTATGTTTCACAGCGGATCAACACTTTTTCAAGCTGTTCTAATGCATATTCAAAATTATCCCCAAACACTGTGAAATCATCCATATAAATTTCAACACTTTCATTGGTTAAATCAGAAAAAATTGCTAAAACAGCTCTCTGAAATGTTGCTGGAGCATTACATAATCCAAAGGGTAAAACTCTGTAAGCAAAGGTTCCCCAAGGACATGTAAAGGTAGTTTTTTCTTGATCTTCTGGCGCAACTTGAATTTGGTTATACCCACTGAAACCATCAAGGAAACAGAAAAATTTCTTTCCAGCAAGGGTATCCAATACTTGGTCTATGAATGGTAATGGAAAATGATCCTTATGTGTGGCCTTATTCAACTCCCTATAATCCACACATACTCTCATTTTACCATTTTTCTTTGGAACAATGACCAATGGTGAAACCCATTTACTATCGAAAATTGGATAAATGAATCCAACATCTAAGAGTTTTTCAATTTCCTCTTTCACAATTTCTTTTAGAGCAGGATTCAAACGTCTCTGAGGTTGCCTTACTGGTTTTACATTTTCTGTGTATATCCTATGTGTACATACCTCAGGATGAATGCCTGTCATGTCTTTATAATTCCATGCAAAAGCTTGAACATGCTTTTGTAGGATTGCAAACAACTTGGCTTCCTGGTCCTCAGTTAGCCAGCTATTAATGTTTAGAAATTTACCTGGCTGGATTTCAATTTGTTTGATCCCTGGATAGATAGAATTAACTGCTTCATAGCTACTGATCAATGCATTTAAGGGACAATGATGTGGCTGCAGAGTATGAAATGTTCTAGAATCTGACTCAGAGGTGATACCTGATGGAATCAAAGGACATTTGAATGTGTTAAGAAGATGATGATGCCATCCATGTGGTAATGTGAATGATCTCGTTTGATTGGGTACGGATGACAGAAGTTCAGAATTTTGTTCCTCCTCTTGCCACAACAACCGATGAACAAGAGTTTGATCATCAGTTAGTCCTTCTGAATGTAACGTTTCAACTAGGACAGTTTCACTCTCAAATATTTCTCTCCCATGTGTTGTGATTTCCTCAATATGTTCCTTCACTATGATTGTAGCCAAAGTAGCAATGGTTTCTTGTTCGGATTCTTCATCGTATTCAGGATACCAAATTTGTCCAAAAAATTTAGTTGAAGGTTGAGTCGGTGGATACAAAGAAATTTTCTGTAGGTCAATACCATTGGAAATGGTCATTTCCCCGATCTCGCAGCTCTATAAATGCAGCTGCAGTAGCTGACCAAGGTCGTCCTAGAATGATAGGGTATCCATTGACTCGAAGTCCTAGGCTGCAACACCAAGAAGTCTATAGGATATTCCCATGAAGAGACTTTAACGGCCACATCTTCTAAGATACCTTCTGGTTTAGCTACCGATCTATCTGCCATTTCCAAGACTGTGGTAGTAGGACTGAGATTATGGAGCTGCAGTTTTTGCATTGTGTCTTTAGTCATTACATTTATTGCAGCCCCAAGGTCAATTAACACATTAGGAATTTGCATCATTCCAATAGTAACTGTTACTACTGGACTGCTCGGGTCACTATACTTAGGAGGAATCAGTTTCCCAGCCAATAGATCAGCTAATTTCCCTTCTACCTGAACAGCTTTAGGAAAGGCTTTCTTTTTTCTACCAGGTTTCTTGATACATAACTCCCGAATAGTATTTTTGATTAAAGGTATATCTCTTATTGCTTGCAAGCAAAGGAAGAGAAATTGACACCTTTTTGAGTTCTCGTTACTAATTCTGATTCAGGGGTGGTATCAACATGTTCAAACCTTTCAGGGTATGGCAAAGCTATTGGAGAAGATTCCTGCATTTTTGTTGTTTTTTCTTCTTTTTGTTGTTGTTGCAGTGCCTCTTGGTTTGGAGGTTCTTGTTTCTCTTTTATTTCTTTAATGGTGGGTGGAATAGGTTCAGGTAAAGTCTTCCCTGAACGTAGCTGAATGTTACTACAGTCAAGTACATGAACTGCAGCAGTGTCTTCAGACTTAGCCTCATAAACAGGGGTTGTTTGTCTGGCATTATTGGGGTTAGTCACAGGCTGAGCTGGGAGTGGAGGTTGTTTTACTGGTTGCATTTGTTGCTGTTGTGTTCTTCCCTAAAAATTTGGATTAGGAGCAGGCAGCAAGTGTTGGGTTTGCCCTTGATACCTTTGCTGTCCTTGATGGGGTTGATATTGTTGCGGTGGATATGGCTGTCCCTGATATTGCTGTCCCCATCTCTGTCCTTGTTGTGTCCATTGTGGAGGCATGGTATGCCAAGGTGGGTTTATCCATCCAAATTGTGACCAATCTGGAGGAGCTGTCCAAGGTTGGTTCCAAGGTTGTGTAGAAGCTTCTGCTTGTCCCCATGGCATATTCATATTCCAAGGAGATTGTGCCCAGTTTGGAAATCTAGGAGCAATGGGATATTGTGCATAACCACCACCAGATCTCTGCCCAATGGCATTGAGTTCTTCCTGTTTGGGTGCCCAAAACAGATTTTAGATGAGGCAACAAAGGGCATTTATCTGTTGAATGTTCCTTGGAACAAATTCCACAAATAGAAGTCTTGTTTAAGGGGCAGTCTTGCAAAGCATGCTTACTCCTACACCTTGGACAATAAATTGCTAAAGGTGGTGTAGAATTAGATCTTGTGTTTTTCTCACCTAATGCAGTGTTAAGTTGAACAAGGATATCAGTTTTTAAATTGGCCATTTCTTCCATCAACTCTTTTATGCCATTATTACTAGAATTCCTTTTTTTCCTTCGGTGGTGAGTGCGGGAATAGTTTTTACATAACTCCACAATTTCTCCAAGGTCAAGTTGATCTATGTCTCCTTTTCCCATTAAATCTAACACTTCCCTAGATTCATCCTGCAATCCTCTTAAGAAGATAGGCTTTAAGAAATCAGGTTCTACAGCACCACACCTCTTTTGAACAAAGGCAAAGCGATCAAGATAATCTTCTAGACTCTCATCGTCTTCTTGCTTGATCCTAAACAACTCATCTTTCCTGTTTCTTACTCTACAATAATCTTGATATTTGTTTAAGAATGCAGTCTCCATCTCATCCCAGGTAGTGATTGAGTTTGGTTCAAGATTGCTCATGAACCATCGGAGAGCAGCATCCTTAAGTGTAGAAGGAAACAATTTCAATTTCTGATTATCATTTATGTAGTCATAAGTTTGACATAATACCTTAAACTCAAACAGAAATTGATCAGGATCTTCTGAAACAGTTCCCCTAAAAACTGGCAATATGGATGGGGAGATTATTTTCATGGGTGTCTCTAGCAGTGGATCCAATCTTATGGGATATTCAAAAGTCTTGGGAGTATCATCAGGATTATCATATCCCCCTGCTGCTGCTGCAGCCATAGTTGTTTTCTTTCTAAAGGATGATGGGAATAGTCTAGTTAGAGGGGAGTGTTTAGCAGCAAGTGCTTCAAAAATCTCCTTTTCTAATTTGTCCAACAATTCTTCTGATGAAGAAGGTATCTCTGGCTTTTCCTCAGTGATTTCAAATGAAGACAAATCTTCATCAGACCGAGTAGGTCTCTTTGGTGGCTCGGAGCCACTTCGGATAAACCTCCCTCTTTCGTCCCTTAGCCATCATAAGCTGGGACAACTGTCTGGTCAATTGCCATTCATTTTTTTTACCAATTTGTCACTTTTTGACTGCGTTTTGTTGTTCCTGCGCTATTCCTTGTTCCTATGCTATTATTTCTGCACTGCTCCGAAATATTAGGGAGGCGAGTTTCAGTTGCTTTTTCGTGCTTTAAACACATAAAGAGGAAGTTTTAGACCACCTGGATGATCTTCCCTTATCCTATTGCATAGGTGACATGTGCGGAAGTGACTATTTCCTAGCCCTGCTGTAAATGTACAGCTGGTTGGAACTGTCACAGTTTTACCCTGTTTTCCTACACAGTCAGCTACAGGTGACAAATTCCTTGGCACCTTTTGCATTTAAATTAATTCAAAATAGAGGAACATTATTACTAAGCACCAAACATTCAATAATGCTTATTGATTCTGACTTCCTATTAATGAATTAACTAAAAACTGCAGAAATAAACAGTAAAAATAGACTATATGCTCTTAACATTTCAGAATATGCAAATATTATTACATAATGCATTCTATCCAAAATTAGCATAAAAACATAATAAAAAGGGTGTTTCAAAATAGTAGAATGTATCAAAAAGTGTTTATGGATGAGGCAATTCCTGGCCTCATCAATTAGCTCAAGGACCTTTCAAGACCTTGTCTAATCACCTCATCCTCAATATCCATGTCACTGTGCAACTGAACTCCAACCTCCTTTTCCGCACCCATCTTAGCGAGAAAGTCAACCACTTTGTTCAAATCTCTACTCACATAAACTGGGATCACGTCCTCCAATTCCTTCCATAATTCCTTAATTTGGGTAACAAGAGCCCTCAACCTCCAAGATTTCAGATCAAAGTTCCTCATGTAGTCTAGAGCTCCAACCATTATTTGCGAGTTTGATTCAAGAATAATCCTACGGTGGCCATGTTTCACTGCCCAAACAGAAGCAGACTTGATGGCAATGGCTTCGGCTTCATTGTTAGTGGTTCTTCCCAGGCCTTGCAATTCCTAATAGAGCACAGTCCTAGCATGGTTTCGGCACACCACTCCAATTTTGGCTCTACCCGGATTGCCTTTTGCAGCTCCATCAGTATTGATTTTAATCCAACCTTCAGGGGGAGGTTTCCAATAATTTTTGTCCTATCCCTCTTGTAGTTCAACGCGTTCTTCCATAGCTCCAATGTCAATTTGAGCTTCCTCCTCAGCATGAACAGCCACAGTTTTGGTAACCTTGCTCCAAATGGTCTGCCAAACCCCGTCTAGAGCAGTAAAAGTTTCTCTAAAAATTTTGGCATTTCTTTCTAGCCATACTTGCCACTAGATAAAGCTTAAACCGAGCTCCCAACCAATACGAAGAGCTTTAGATTTGAATCTACCTTTATGCCATTTTTCCCAGATATTCATCCGGTTTAGGTCACCACTTACTTGAATTTTAAAGTATGCAAACCAACGCAGCCAAATATGTCGGGTGAAAGGGCAACCAAACAACAAATGGTCAATAGTTTCCTCGCTCTTGTAGCATATTACACATTGAGAAGGGCCGATGATACCTTTTGATCTGAGATTATCAAAAGTGAGGATTCCATTGTGCATGCACTGCCAGGCAAAAAAGTTAACTTTCGGCCAGCCTTTAGAGTGCCAGATTTTCCTCCAGTCCTCAACCTAAAAAGTATGAGGGGGGGCTCTAGGAGAATGTTGTCATATCCATCCTTTACTGTATAGATGCCAAGACTCCCAAAGCCCTAGGCTAATTCATCCTCCACATCTCCCCCTGTAAGAAATATTTCTGTCAAAATTTTAGTCATGATGGGAGTCAAATCCGGAGGGATTGAAATGGGCCACTCATCCAACTTCTTGAACTGCTTAAACTTACACTCCCCAAGCTGAGTAGTTGTGAAATAACTTTCAATACGGATCCATCCCTTAGCTTCAATGGCTGCTTTTATTGGCTGTAATTCTAGAAATTCAGCAATGATGGGTGGGAACTGATCCCAAGAATCTATCCAAAAATGAGCCTTCTCCCCTCTTCCCACTTTCCAAAATAAGCGGTCTTTAACAACCTGAGACCCTAACTTGAGAGCCTCCCAAACTAGGGACCCAGTACCATCCAAGGGGATGCGAGCTACATCATTTGGGTTGGCCTGTCCTAGGTATTTTCTAGTTAGGATTCTACTGAAAAGGGAGGTGGGTTGGGAGATCCATCTCCAGTACAACTTTCTAGCCAAAGCTTTATTATTCAGCTTAGATTTTCTCAAACCCAAACCTCCTTTAACCTTGGGCTGGGTAACTTTGTCCCAACCCACTAAGGCCCACTTTCTCTCTCCCTTTGCTCCTTCCCATAAAAACTTTCTAGCCATCCTATCCAACTCTTTCCATATTGTAATCGGGGCAGCCAGGATAGAGAATTTGTAAATTGGCATGGCTTGAATGACTGACTGTAAGAACGTTAATCTACCACCATAACTTAACCACTTGTGAGACCAATGATTAATTTTGTCCTTGATACACTCCAGAAGATTCCTCCATGTGTCTAATTTTAGCTTCTTAAAGTGCAAGGGGACCCCCAAGTAAACCATTGGGAGAGAAGTCCTTGTGAATCCTAGGATTTCTAAAATTCTGTTCTGAAGCCTTTACTCCAGATTAAAAAAACCACTTTGGATTTCTTGTCATTAATGACCTGTTGAGTAGCCCTAAGATAGACATTAAGAGTATCCCTAATCATTCTTGCTTCCCTGAAGCTGGCCACTCCCACCAAACCAGTGTCATCCACAAACTGCAGGTGCGTTAAAACTTCATCACCCACCTTGATACCCAATAATCTACCTTGCTATCTTCTCCTCAAGAAAAGTCTGCCAAGACCTTTAGCCAAAATGAGAAAAAGATAAGGAGAACATGGATCCCCCTGGTGTAGTCCCCAAGTAGCTCCAAATGGTTGCGAAGGAAGGCCCTTGATTAGCACAGAGTAAGTCGAGGAAGAGACACAACTCATGACCCACTCTATCCAGTCCTGAGAGAAACCAAAGGCTGCCATCATTTTAGCCAGGAAACTCCATTCAACCCTATCATAAGCCTTTGACATGTCTAGTTTTATGAACATCCCTTTATTACCAAAAGTGTGCATTGAATGGATTGCTTCCTGGGCCACAACCACCCCATCCAGAATATGTCGTCCCTCAACAAAACCCCCTTGCTCAGAGGAGACAATGTTGTGAAGAAGAGGTTTTAGGCGCTCAGCCATTACCTTTGTGATTATTTTGTACAACACATTACATAAGGCAATAGGCCTATAATATGAAATATGAACCCCCTCCTCCCCTTTTGGAATTAAGGTAATGAAAGTGTGGTTTATAGCTTTAAGAATTCTCTTATTTTCTCTGGACTCTTCTACAACAACCATTACATCTTCCTCTAAGTAGTCCCAGAAAGCCTGAAAAAACTCAATTGGGAAGTCGTCTGGACCTAGAGTTTTACCAGTGCTCATTCCAAAGACCACAGTTTTCAATTCATCTCTATCAATGGGTTTGAGGAGGGCCTAATTTTCATCCTAATAAATAATAGCAGGTATGATAGAAATAACTTCATTTTGGGCCTCTACATCTTGTACCACACTTTCCTTAAAAATCTTAGAAAAATAATCCATAGCATGGGAATGCATACCTGGAAGTGTATCAAAGGAATGACCATTCTCATCTTGAAGGGCCTCCATCTTGTTCATCTGTCTTCGAGCACAAGCAGTCCGATGAAAGAATTTTGTATTTCTGTCCCCTTCTAATAACCAGGTGGTTCTTGCTCTCTACTTCCAATAGGTCTCCTCCTAGTTGTCAATGTCCTCAACCACTGTATGCAGGGCATCATCCTCATCTTTGAGTTGGTCTATAATTACTCCTTCTCTAAACTATTTTTGGACCTCATCCCATCTGGCCACCAATGGAGCTCTTTGGGCCTAGAAGTCTGTTTTATTAGCACGCCTCCAATACTTCAACTGAGTTTTGACATATTGTAGTTGTTTGTGGATTTTGAACATTGCTCTCCCATAAGCTGGGCGGCCTTCTTCCCACCACTGTGGAATTTTCTCTCGAAGTTCTTCTTTTTGAAGCCAAAAATTCTCAAATCTGAAAGGTTTGTGATGTTGCCCCATCCTAGTCCCGCCTTCCAACAGGAATGGGACAGGTGGTCTGAAACTAGGCCTTCTAAAATCTAAAAATTTATATTCCATTTTACAAACGCCTCCTCTGAAACCAGAAAATGATCTAGCTTAACCTTCCTGCTATGTGGCTCCCGCATTTTATTAGTCCAAGTGTAGTTAATGCCAGGACATTTAATGTCCACTAAGTGCAAAGCCCGGACTTGGGCAATCATGAAACGGTCCCCGGGGTCCAAAAATGGTGTTCCCCCTTCCTGATCTCTAGAAGATAATTTAGCGTTAAAGTCCCCCGCTATAATCCAGTCTAGATCTTCCCTTGAGGTTCGCATGTTATGCACAGCCTTCCACTGCCGCCTCTAACCATCTAGGTTTTGAGACCCATAAAAGTTTGTGATTAGAACATGTTTCGCAGTGACATTATTCCTAAAAAGAGAAGTGAGAACACCCCTCCAGGAAAGATGTTCTATTGTAGACCATTCAAGAGAGTTCCACAGAGTAACAATCCCCCCTGAGGCACCTTGGGCAGCCACATCCATATGACCAACACCCCTCCAAATTTTGTTGACTGTTTTGGACATAAGATCTAATGACATCTTAGTCTCCTATAAAATCAAAAAATCAGTATTACGATTCTCTAAAAGTCTTCGAACAACATATTGATGGGTTCTACTATTTAAACCCCTCACATTCCATGATTGTATAATCATTGGTTACCCTAGGAGCAATAAGAGTCTATTGGCCTCACCGATCCTCCCGTGATTAGTTTGTCTCCTTGGACTGCTAGCAACTCCTTATTGGATCTTCTACCTACTCCCTGAGAATTGCTATTTTTTGATCTTTTTTCTACCTGGGTTATCCCCAAAGTTGGCCTTTCCTTGTTCTTCTCTGCTATTCCCATGCTGACATCCTGAGATACTGTCTACTCTTGGTTATGCACTACTAAAGCCCCTAAACACACTAGCTGTGATACCTCACGGAGTTCAACTACCTGCTATATGACGAGAGGAGATGAGAGGGGGAGTTGCACGGGAATATTAGAATTTTCCTTATTACCCTCCATGCCCTCCATAAATTGTTCCTCTTCGTCAACCAGTGAATTAAATATCTCATACCTATTGGCAGATCTGAGATGGGATTGCTCCTTTTCCTCTTTTTTCTTTGTTCGTATTTTTCTTCTAGGCTATTCAAAACCCTCTCTCTAAGCTTCCTGGCCCTGAACGGTGCTATTAGAATCTTTATTAGGTGTTTCCTTATCCTCTTTAGGTAGGTTTGGCATTCCTAAAGGGGCCTCCATTTTAGCATTCATATTATTAGGGCAAAAATGGGCCAAATGTCCATGTTTGTGACAAACCCTACATCTAAAGGGTAGGGCCTCATAGTCCAGTTGTTGAATCCAAGAGAGTCCTGCCAATTCAATTTCCATCTCTGTCGAAAAAGGCTGGCTGAGATCCATCTCCACACATATTCTTGCATACACCACCATGCTCCCTTCAATTGTGTCTCTGGAAACACCTAGATGTCTTCCAATAGAATTGCCAATCCTTGCCAACACCTGCTCACTCCAAAATTCCATTGGAAGAGCATATAGTCGGATCCATACTGGGACAGCAGTAGGTTCAACTCGGGGATCGAATCCCACTCTCCATGGTTGAACAAATAGCCTTGTCGGGCCATGATTTTTCTTCTCTAACTCGAAAGCCCTATTTTTATCGACCAAAGATGAAAAGCTAACAATAAAATATCCATTGCTAATAAACCACAATGAATACTCACCGTGAGGCTCCTAGTTTTGGCGGATCCAAGAGTGCAAAAAATTCAGGGAAGGATGTATACCCATGAACTTGTAGATTAAATCGTGATTAGCTCTGTAAATGACTGATTCTTCAACCATACTTGGCTCAATGACAATTTTTGGCCTGGTTTCGGCCTGTGGCAAACATCCATTCACACGATGTGCTATCGACCTATTCCCAGCAGCCGTGAAGAGCATTTTATATGTCATTTTTTGAGCTTCGTCATTCTTTGGAGGAGATTTTTCTTTAAACAAATTTGCGTATGAGCTGCTACTCCCTGGAAAAGGAGCCGGAGAAGTCCCCATTGGACCCTCTTGGGGCACCAATCTAGCCTTCAGATCCACCGTACCCCGAAAGCACTTCTACAATCCAGCTGATGCCCTAGATTTTTTGAAGTTCCAGAAACCCTAGTTCAGAGGAAAAAAATGCCAAAATAGTTATATTGTCAAGAAACTTCCCATGTTGAGTAGCATATTTATAAGTATTTCATAATAAAGACAATAACACAGTTCCAAACTTGAGCATTGAGATTTATTTATAAAATTCTATAATTCTTTTCAAGCCATAAATTCTTAGAGATAATGGTAGGCTAATTAAACTTCATAGCATACTTAATGCTTTAACTTTGAAATAATTAATCTTACAAACTCTTTTAATGTTGATAGAGCTATCAAATGTATTTTTATATTTAAAAAAGTAATCCTAAATGGTATGAACAAAGATATAATGAAGAAGTAAATGGTCTAATATTTCTAAATCCTTCTCGTGCAAGGCACATCTAAAAGGTCCATGATATCCTCTTCTTTGTAGACTCTCTCTTGTTAGAATATTGTTTTAAACTATTAACCAAATGAATTTGAGTTCTTCGGGAGAGTTTCTAGTGACCAAATATTCTTCCAAGAAAAATATTTGGGAGTAAGAAATTTTGATTGCTCTCATATCACAACTTAGCATACACCATATTTTGATAGATTCCAAGCCAACTCATCCTTTATTGTAAAAATCAATAGTAAAACTCTTAAAGCATACTTTGAAGTTCATCTATAATTTGAAATATTTTTTCTCTTCATCAACCAGGTTACTAATATAAATCAATTATTTGGAGTTGTTGCTCATATTAATATGGTCTGTAACCTTTGGATATTTACAAGCTAGGTATGCCCAAGCCAATGGTTACCATTTTGAGTCAAAGTTAAGAAGAGGCTTTAGCCAAGCATCGGATCAAATATTTGCATAATTCCCTTCATTGACTAACCATCTAAAATAAAATATATATATATATATATATATATATATGTATATATATATATATATATATTGTGGAAAACATCCCATAAGGGATGCCACTTTCGGGTAAGACCCAAGGAGGCAGGGGTATCCATTCTGCAAAAATCGCCCAGGACTCGAACCCGGCCTACCACCTTTGACATACTCAAGGAGAAAACAAACACACAAAACCAATTTAAAAATAATAAATAACAACAAAAATAATAAAATAAAATAAAAAACATTCTCCTTGAGTGTGTCAAAAAGATAAAGCACAACCAAACACACACACAACAAGATAAAAATAAACCACAACACGAACCACATAGAAAAACACAAGAACCACATAACAAAACACAAACAAGACAAAAACAACAAAACACTACAAAGACATAACCAACAAAAACATGAAAAATAAACACAACCAAAACCTAAAAAATTAAAAATTAAAAATTAAAAAACAACCAAAAACAAACAATAAACAAAAACAAAAAACATAGAAAACACACACATAAAAACATGAATTAACACAAACAAAGAGAAACCCAAGAACAAGAACAACAAAAACACAAGAACAATAACAAAAAAAAAAAACACAAAACAATAAAAACACAAGAACAACAAAAAACAACACAAAGAACACAAAAACAAAACAAAAAAAAAAACCAACCCACCTCAAAAAACTAAAAAAAAAAAAAAAGAAAAAAAAAAAATCGAACATAACAATGACCTTTCTAGACCAGAAGACTTTTAAGGCAAGAATAAACAGAGGAAATAAAAGAAAGAATAGTATGGGCTAGGGAAATAAAATACCCTGATCGAACCAAAGAGAAGAAAAAAAAAAAGCAAGAAGAAACTAGGTACCTTCAAAACTGGAGCCATCCAAAGAAATGATAGAAAGAAGAGCTTCCCTTATTTGCGAAGCCCACCATCTGGGAGGGTGGCCATAACAAGTAAGATCACCTTTTTCCAAAGCCCAATTAGCTAAAGCATCAATAGTCTTATTTTGTTCTCTAACCACATGATTGTAATCAACTTTCAAAAATCCCATATGGATTAATTGAATCTTCTCAATAATTCTTTTTATTCTCCAATCCACCTTATGATTCTTATAAGGAGTCTTCAAGAGATTAATCATGAGTTGAGAGTCAGACTCAACTAATACCTTTTCCCATCCAACCTTAGTAGCCTCTTAAAGGCCTCTGAGGATACCATACCCCTCAACAAGGTTATTGGAAAGAGTACCCAAATTCTCAACAAAAGTAAAAACTAGGGAGCCATCTGAAAGTCTACCAATTCCTCCCACACTAGCTTTTCTAGGGTTCCCTCTAGAGGCTCCATATGTATTGAATTTTCCAAAATCCTTAGGAGGAGGTTGCCAATTTCTTGTCCTATCCATCTTACTAATACTCACATTCCCTTTAAGTTGGTTGCCCTTAGAAGATTTAATCTTCAATATTTGCATCACTTGATCCCATCTTTGGTGGGAGTTTTGGGGGTGATTAAGGAGTTGATGGATTGATTCAACTAAGTTGGCTATGATATTTTGCCAAATATTGTGAATATCCTTCCTATCTTGATTAAAAATTTGGTTGTTCCTTTCATTCCATATATTCCAAAGAAGAATGGTAGAACCCATCCAAACTAATTGCCTAATAAAATGATCAACACCCTCTTTATTAGGCTAATCCCTCCAAAGTTGTTCAAAAGTAAAAAAATTGGACCATTGTAAGCCAAGTAAAGTGGTCATTCTCCTCCATAGATTAGAGACTAAAGTACACTCAATAAAAATATGGTTGAGAGTTTCTACATTCTCTCCACATATTTCACATCTAAAAGGGCCATGGAAACCACACTTCATAAGTTGCTCACCAGTAAGCACCCTACGATGCAATAAAAACCAATTAAATAACCTCACCTTAGGCCAGAGCTTTTGAGCCCACAATTGAGAAAAGATGTCAAAATATTGGTTGGGATTATTATGGCATAAGGTCAAATAACCTTGAGCAATTGAATACTCACCCTTAGTAGTGTTGTTCCATCCAAAAAATATTTTTCATGGGACCAAGAGAGAGATCTCATATGAAGGATGCCTTGGATATCTTGTCTTTGCATTTATGGTATTTGAATAGGACAGTCCTCAATAGGGATCCAATATCTACCAACCTTTGAATTACTAGTATGGTACTAACAATAATTTGCCACCTTTATCTAGTTAGCTCGGTGAAGCTCCTCCATCCAAGGCCTCCAATCGAGAAACTGAGTTATCAAAGGCATGTGACCATCCCAATAATCTATCCAAAAAATTTCCTGTTGACCATTATGAATGATCCAAAATAATTTCTTCTTTATCAAATCCTCACCAGTCTTAAGAACTACTAAAATGGGAGAACCTTTGGTAGGAAGTTGATAGCAAATAAGGTCTTTAGGCCTTTTATTCTCAGCATATTTAGCACGAAGATTATTGGTCCAAAGAGCATTGGGGTTATGCAACATCCTCCAATTTAATTTAGCAGCTAAAGCTTTGTTATTATTAATAGAAGATCAAAATCCTAACCCCCCTTCATTCTTAGGAAGACATAAAGTGATATTCTCACAATGACACTGAGAGGGGGGGTGAATCAGTGTAGCAATTTAAAATATAGATCTACAACTCTTTCAAACTTAAGCAGAGAGAACTTGAAAACAGATACAACAAATAAACAAGAGAGCAATCCACAACACAAGATTTAACGAGGTTCACCAGATTTGGCTACTCCTCAAAAATTAGACTGCTTGGACACCCATCCAAATCCAGCCTTTGCAAAGCACCAACTTTACAAACAATTTATCCGCACCAACAGAAAGGAGCACCAACCCCCTAATGCCAAGCACCAACTTGGACTTCAGTTTTGAACAAATTTTATGACATAAAAATGCCTTCTCTGCAACAAGACCCTCACTGGTCTAAATCCTTTATAACAAAAACAACATATTCTTACAGCTCTGTCTTCTGTATATTTTTTAGCAATATACTCCTCTGTACTTTTACAGCACTCTATTCTGTACTTTTACAGCACTCTGTTCTGTATCTTTTACAACACAGTCTTTTGTACTTTTATAGCACTGACTTCTATACTTTTACAACACTCTATTCTATACTTTTACAATACTTTGTTATGTACTTTTATAGTACTCTATTCTATACTTTTAAACTTTGTTTTGTACTTTTATAGCACTGACTTCTGTACTTTTACAGCACACTGCTCTCTGTACTTTCTCTGCACTATACTCTTTGTACTTTTCACAACACAATGCTCTCTGTACTTTTTTGCACTATACTCTGTACTTTTCATAGCACAATGCTCTCTATTCACTTTACAGCAAAAATACACTCTCTTGATTAATTAGCTTTCACAACACCTTTTTCCTTTTATCCGGCAAGTCACAATAGACTTAAAAGCTTACTTACGTCTCTGATAGACTTATCTGCCCACTTTACTGCTCTGACAGCCTTTTCGGCTCTTTGTAAGTAAATCCGATGTTCTGACAGATTTATCTTTCTATTTACAGCTCTGACCATCTTACCTGCCTTTTTTATGGCTCTGTCAACCTTACCTATGTATTTACAGTTCTGACAGCCGAACCTGCTTCTCTGATAGCAGAACTGCCGCTCTGACAGCTTTTTGTCTTCTTCTCGGCATGCAGGCACGAAAATGGAACATGTCACGAAATCGTGACAACATTTTCTCTCTCCTCCTGTGAAAACTCGACGCTCACGAAAATGGAACATGTCACGAAATCGTGACAACATTTTCTCTCTCCTCCCATGAAAACTCGATGCCCACAAAAATGGAACATGTCACGAAATCGCGACAACATTTTCTCTCTCCTCCCACGAAAACTCGACGCCCGAAAATGGAACATGTCACGAAATCGTGACATCATTTTCTCTCTCCTCTCCACAAACTCGACCTCAAAATGGAACATGTCACGAAATCGTGACATCATTTTCTCTCTCCTATTTCCTTCGCTTTTGCCCACGAAAATGGAACATGTCACGAAATCGCGACATCATTTTCTCTCTCCTCTCGTGAAAACTCGACATGTCGCGAAATCGTGATAGTTTTCCAACATTTTCTCTCTCCTCCTTTATGTCGTGAAATCGCGACAGTTTTTCAGCATTTTCTCTCTCCTCCTTTTTGTCGCGAAATCGCGACAGAAAACATGTCGCGATATCGCGACAGTTTTTCAGCATTTTCTCTCTCCTCCTTTTTGTCGTGAAATCGTGACAGAAAACATGTCGCGATATCGTGACAGTTTTCTTACTTGTCTTTTTCTTTGATTTTTCTGAATCTGGGCCACTTCTGTCTTCTTGGAAATTGATTGTACCTGTTCTGACTGACCTCTGAACATCTGTCCACTGCATCAACAATTGATCTATCTGTCTGAGTTGACAACAATGACAATACTATTTCTGCACCTTGCTCAACAATCTCCCCCTTTGGAATTGTTGGCAACACATGTTCAATTTCTAGAAATTCTTCTCCCCCTTTGACAATAATACCAAAGGGCTGCAGACTCCCCCTGAGTCCATGCACAACATTCTCAAGCACACACTATTACAGTTAGCAAAAAATACAAACAAGAGCAAACAAATATATATTAAAGGGCTGATAATCAAATATATAAATGCTCCCCTTGAGAATGTGTTCCCAAAAGCTAGTCAGTTCTTGGGTAGTGTGACCACACCCAACTTACTGTGGAGATATTCAAAAACTTCCTTGGGCAACGGTTTAGTGAAGATATCTCCTACTTGCTCTGTAGTTGGAACAAAGTCCAATTTAACCTCACCTTCTGCAACTTTATCCTTCAAAAAGTGATACCGGATTGCAATATGTTTGGTGCGGGAATGCATAACCGGATTCTTTGAGATGTTAATTGCATTGGTATTATCACATTTAATTGAAATTGGCTCTTTGAAATTAATACCCAGATCTTTCAGTGTTTGTCTCATCCATAAAATCTGTGTACAGCTTGTTGTTGCTGCAATGTATTCTGCTTCTACTGTGGATAGAGAGACTGATTCTTGTTTCTTGCTGTGCCATGCTACCAACCTGTCTCCAAGATAGAATGCACCACCACTGGTACTCTTTCTGTCATCTATACAACCTGCCCAATCTGCATCTGAATATGCAATCAGAGTGAAGTCTTTTCCTTTTGGATACCATAACCCATACTCCATAGTACCCTTGAGGTACCTAAAAATTCTCTTCACAGCTATCACATGAGTTTCTTTTGGACTAGCCTCAAATCTTGCAACCATGCAAACTCACCGTAAGATATCTGGTCTTGTGGCTGTTAAATACGAGAGGCTTCCAATCATAGATCCGTACATGGTTTGATCTACATCCGGAGAATTGTCATCCTTGCTCAATTTGCAACCTCGTTGTCATGGGAGTGCTTACAGGGTTTACTATCCTCCATTGTGAACTTTTTCAGCATTTCTTTCACATATTTAACTTGAGAAATAAAAATGCCCTTTTCACTTTGGTTAACTTGCGATCCGAGGAAATATGAAAGTTCACCAATCATAGACATTTCAAATTCTTTTTGCATTTTATTTGCTATGTCTGTACATGACTCATTATTGCTGCTGCCAAAAATTATATCATCAACATAAACAACAAGGACAATAAGTTGGCCATTGTCTGTTTTGACATATAAGTTACTATCCACCATACCTTTCTTGAACCCTTGTTCAGTGAGATAGTTGTCAAGTCTTGCATACCATGCTCTGGGTGCCTGTTTCAAGCCATACAAGGCTTTCTTTAACTTGCAAACAAAGTTGGGATTATCACCGAGTTGAAAACCATCTGGCTGTTCAATATACACTTCTTCTTCAAGATTTCCATTCAAAAATGCTGATTTCACATCCATCTGATAAACTTTGAAATTCCTGTGGACTGCTAAAGCCAGAAACATTCTGATTGCCTCAAGTCTGGCCACTGGTGCAAAAGTTTCCTCAAAATCAATACCTTCAACTTGAGCATAGCCTTTACAGACCAATCTTGCTTTATTCCTTACAACCTGTCCATCTTCATTCAATTTGTTTCTAAAAATCCATTTAGTACCGATTATGTTTTTACTTACAGGCCGTGGTACTAACTCCCAGGTTTTGTTTCTCTCAATCTGGTCTAGTTCTTCATTTATTGCCTTCATCCAACTTACATCTGTGCTTGCTTCAGCAATATTTTTGGGCTCAATGCTGGATAAAAGGGAGTAGTTACTTACTACTCTTCTTCTTGTCTTAACACCAACTGTGGGGTCCCCTATAATTTGTTCTCTAGGATGATTTTTCTGCCAGCTTCCAGTTTTAAATTTATTGTTTTCTTCTACTTCTGAATCAATACTTAAATCATCTGGGTCAATTTTTTGATTCTCTTCTGATTCCTTTTCTTCATCTCCTTCAATAACTTCTTCATAAATAGGGTAGTTATTTTCACAGCTGACAACTTGTTTCCTATCTTCATCAAATTTAACATCAGCACTGTCTACAATTTTCTTTAGCCTTTTGTTGTAGCATTTGTAAGCTTTGCTTTTTGATGAATAGCCAACAAAAATACCTTCATCAGCTCTATCTTCAAATTTACCAAGATTATCTTCTGTTCTTTTGATGTAACACTTGCTGCCAAAGACTTTGAAGTATTTTGTTGTTGCCTTCTTGCCGAACCAAAGCTCATAAGGGGTTTTGCTTTCATGTGTCCTCAACATGCACCTATTTTGGATGTAAACTGCAGTATGGACTGCCTCTTTCCAAAATCTATCTGCAATTTTGCTTTCAGTCAACATTGTCCGTGCCATTTCCTGTACAGTTCTGTTCTTTCTCTCAACAACACCATTTTGCTGAGGTGTCCTTGCTGCTGAAAACTATCTTCTGATCCCATATTTTTGATAGTATTCTGCAAACTCTTCTGAGATGAACTCTCCTCCTCTATCCGATCTTAAGCATTTGATCCTCTTTCCTGTTTCATTCTCAACTTGGTTTTTGAAAGTCTTGAACATTTCAAAAGCATCAGATTTCTGCTTTAAAAAGAATATCCAGGTCATTCCGGAATAGTCATCTATGCAAAGCATAAAGTATTTATCACCATTTATACTTTGAGTTCTCATGGGTCCACATAAATCAGTATGAATTAGTTCTAAGGGTTTGCTTGTAAAGTACTCCTTTGATTTAAATGTGGCTCTAGTTTGCTTCCCCTTTTGACATGAAGCACAAATACTATTTAGTGGTTTGCCAATGGAAGGTATATCTCTTACAACCCTTTTTGAACTTATTTTAACCAAATTGTCAAAGCTGATATGACCGAGCCTTTTGTGCCACAACCAATTTTCATCTTCTTGTCCAATCAAGCATGCTCCTTCTGAGGTCTCTGATAGAGTATACAGATTTCCAGAAGTCCTTGATCCAGTAGCAATTAACTTCCCACTGTTAGCTTTTCTCACTTCATAGCCCTGCTTCTTAAAAACTACTTCATGACCTCTATCACAGATTTGACTTACACTGAGCAGGTTATGCTTCAGACCAATTACAAACAAGACTTCTTCTGATTTGATCTTTCCATCACTGATCTTGACAGATCCTTTGCCAACTATCTTTGCTCCATCATTATTTCCAAATTTCACAGAACCACCTTCATAATTCTGTAACTTCTCAAATTTTTGCTTGTCACCTGTCATGTGACTGGAGCATCCACTATCAAGTATCCATGGTGCTGATTTGTTCTGTGCTTTAAAAGCAGTCTGGACAATCAAAGATTCCTTTTCTTTCCATTCTGGTTTGATAGCAGATTTGGCTACTTGTTTTGCCTTTCCCCTTTCATTAGCCTATGCCTGTTTTTCAGTAAATTTCTTGTTTTGTTTCAACCCATTCGGTTGAGATTTTCTACCCTGATAATTATTTGCTGCAAAAGTGCTTCTACAGTTTCTTGCAATATGTCCAAAATTATGACAGTTATAACATTCAACTGCATAATTCATTAATGGAGAAAAAACATTTCTACTGGTGAAATTCCTTTGAGCTACATTATAACTGCAATCTGAAATCTTATGACCATAAGCATTGCATTTAAAATAGTAACCAGAAAAGGAATGATTAAACCTGGGTGCAGGTCTTTGCAGGTTTGAAGTAGGAGCCATGAATCTTCTCCTTCTAGGATGTGTGACTTTTGTGAATCCATCTTTGTCAATACTCTTCTTGAGTCTGGCATTATTGCTTTCTTTGGCATGATTTGTTTTTTCTTGATCAACCTTGATATTTTCTTCTTTCTTTATGGGTTCTACATTTAAGGCCTTTGAACCCTTTGATGATTCTCCTTCATCGAAGCCCAAACCAAATTTGATGTCGAAAGGCCTTTGGTTATTTAAAATTTTATCCAACTTTATAGTACTTTCTTCAAACTTATGATAACAGCTCAATTTCTTATTCATCTCCTCTAGCTGCATCCTTAACTTAACAATGTCTTCTTCTAGCTTGCTGCATTCAACTGTCTTTATAGTTAATTGTTCATCAAGAACTTCAGACATTTTCTTGAATTCATCTGTCTGAACTTTCAAGCAGTTTATTATTTCATTGGCATCTTCAAGCTTTCTTGAAACCTTTTTAATCTTTTTCCTTTCTGTGCTCAGTTCTTTAAGAGCAGCAACTAACTCACCTTCCAGATAAACTTCAGCCTCATCCTTAGGTTTTTCATTACATTCTGGTTTTTCCTCTGTTATTCTTTCTTCAAAAGCCATGAACAGAGCTTCACCTGCTTCTTCTTCAGAATCCTCACCGGAGCAGTCTTTAGAAGAGCTGACATTCTTGGATATGAAACTTTTCTTCTTGAAGTTGCTTTTTCTGAACTGTGGTTTCTTCTTCCAGTCACTTCTTTCTTGGTGTGTCCCTTCATCATTTTTGTTTTTCTCATTCATTGGACATTTAGCAGCAAAGTGCCCGACTCCTCCACAGTTGAAGCACTTAAACGGTAACTTACCTCTGTACTTTCCTTTTCCCTTTATTAGTTTCCTAACAAAGTTTGCTTCTGTTTCATCTGAAGACTCTTCTTCTGCAAATTCTTGATTAGCTTTTATATTTTTGTGTGCTTTAAAAGTAGCTTCTCTGTCGGAGGGCTTAGTTTGCCCTATTCTCATTTCATATGCAGTTAAAGAACCATGCATTTCATCCAAGCTAAAAGAATTTAAATCTTTAGCTTCTTCTATAGCAGAAACTTTAGAATCAAATCTTTTGTGAAGAGTTCTTAATACCTTTTTCACGATGACTGCATCTTCTATTTCCTCATCGAGTCCTCTAATTGCATTAATAATTCCATTGACTCTCAGCATATAGGCCTCTATGTTCTCATCATCATTCATTTTTAATGCCTCGAACTGAGCTCTATGAGTTTGAAGCTTGGCTTCCTTGATCTTGCTGTCTCCTTCATGAATGCTCTGCAGTTTGTCCCACATGTCTTTTGCTGTTTTACAGCTCATGATCCTTATCAGTTCACTATCTACTAACCCACACATTATAGCATTCTTTGCCTTGGAGTTATTCTCAAACTTTTTCTTCTCTGTAGCATCAGATGGAGGAGTAGAGGATATTGTGTACCCACTTTCTACTGACTCCCAAATGTCATATCCCAAAGCACACAGATAAGTCTACATCCCGAGTCTCTAGAAAGAGTAATTAGTTCCATCGAACAAAGGAGCTTTGTTGGATGAAAATCCTTCACCATCGGCCATTGTGAATCTTCCAAGATCACCTTAGCTGATTAAGCTAGAACAGGAACCTTGCTTTGATACCAATTGATATTCTCACAATGACACTGAGAGGGGGGTGAATCAGTGTAGCAATTTAAAATACAGATCTACAACTCTTTCAAACTTAAGCAGAGAGAACTTGAAAACAGATACAACAAATAAACAAGAGAGCAATCCACAACACAAGATTTAACGAGGTTCACCAGATTTGGCTACTCCTCAAAAATTAGACTGCTTGGACACCCATCCAAATCCAGCCTTTGCAAAGCACCAACTTTACAAACAATTTATCTGCACCAACGGAAAGGAGCACCAACCCCCTAATGCCAAGCACCAACTTGGACTTCAGTTTTGAACAGATTTTATGACATAAAAATGCCTTCTCTGCAACAAGACCCTCACTGGTCTAAATCCTTTATAACAAAAATAGCATATTCTTACAGCTCTGTCTTCTATATATTTTTTAGCAATATACTCCTCTGTACTTTTACAACACTCTGTTCTGTACTTTTACAACACTCTATTCTATACTTTTACAGCACAGTCTTCTATACTTTTACAGCACTCTGTTCTATACTTTTACAACACTCTATTTTGTACTTTTACAGCACTCATTATGTACTTTTACAAACTGACTTCTATACTTTTATAGCACATTGCTCTCTGTACTTTCTCTACAATATACTCTCTATACTTTCATAGCACAATGCTCTCTGTACTTTCTCTGCACAATACTCTCTGTACTTTTCACAACACAATGCTCTCTGTTCACTTTTACAGCAAAATACACTCTCTTGATTAATTAGCTTTCACAACACCTTTTTCCTTTTATCCGGCAAGTCACAACACTCTTGCCACGTGTAGAGCTCAACCCTAACCCTAACTTTCTATACACGAAAAGCATTCTTACAGCACTGCATACTACACTGTTAATAGCCTTAAAAGCTTACTTACGTCTCTAACAGACTTATCTGCCCACTTTACTGCTCTGACAACCTTTTCAGCTCTTTGTAAGTAAATCCGATGTTCTGACAGATTTATCTTTCTATTTATAGCTCTGACCATCTTACCTACCTTTTTTATGGCTCTGTCAACCTTACCTGCGTATTTACAGTTCTGACAGCCGAACCTGCTTCTCTGACAGCATAACTGCCGCTCTGATAGCTTTTTGTCTTCTTCTCGGCATGCAGGCGCGAAAATGGAACATGTCGCGAAATCGCGACAACATTTTCTCTCTCCTCCCATGAAAACTCGACGCCCATGAAAATGGAACATGTCACGAAATCGTGACAACATTTTCTCTCTCCTCCCGTGAAAACTCGACGCCCACAAAAATGGAACATGTCGCGAAATCGCGACAACATTTTCTCTCTCCTCCCGTGAAAACTCGACGCCCGTGAAAATGGAACATGTCGCAAAATCGCGACAACATTTTCTCTCTCCTCCCGTGAAAACTCGACATGTCACGAAATCGTGACAGTTTTTCAGCATTTTCTCTCTCCTCCTTTATGTCGCGAAATCGTGATAGTTTTCTAGCATTTTCTCTCTCCTCATTTTTGTCGCGAAATCGCGACAGAAAACATGTCGCGATATCGCGACAGTTTTCTAGCATTTTCTCTCTCCTCCTTTTTGTCGCGAAATCGCGACAGAAAACATGTCGCGATATCGCGACAGTTTTCTTACTTGTCTTTTTCTTTGATTTTTTGAATCTGGGCCACTTCTGTCTTCTTGGAAATTGACTGTACCTGTTCTGACTGACCTCTGAACATCTGTCCACTACATCAACAATTGATCTATCTGTTTGAGTTGACAACAATGACAATACTATTTCTGCACCTTGCTCAACATAAAGTGTCTCATTTCACCAAGGCCCATTTTATTTTCTCCTTAGTACCACTCTAGAGGAATCAATGACTGATTTGATCAAGTTCTCGAAGAACAACCTTTAGGATATTCAACACGAAAGAAACATAAATAGGAATAACTTGAAGGACATGATTTTACCAAGGTGATTCTACCCCTAGAAGAAAGCCACCTATTGGTCCACTTTCCAAATTTTCTTCTTGACTTTGTCCAACAACCAATTCCAATATTTTTGTTTTTCCTTTGAATATTGATGGGAATACCTAAATAAGTGATCGAAAGAGAGGTCTTCTTATATCTTAATTTATCCAAGACTGTGGATTCCTGTCTGGTAGAGCAGTGAAAGAAAATAACTTTAGGTTTATCTTCATTGATCAGCTGCCCAGTAGCCTTAGAAAAATAACTAATGATTTGCTTAATATTATAAACTTCCTTAACTGTAGATTTACCTAAAATAGTAGAGTCATCAAAAAATTGAAGATGAGAGATAGGTCTAGCACCATGAGAAATGGTAACTCCCTCAAGGGTTTTATTTTCCCTCTTTTTGGTTATAGTCCTAACCAAGCATTCAACAAGAATGATGAATAAATAAGGGGATAGTGGGTCACCTTGCCTAATACCTCTGGAAGTTGGGAATGATTGAGAAGGCCTGCCATTGATAAGAACTAATTAGGAAACTAAAGATATACATCCCATAATCCAACCCATCCAATCCTTAGAGAAACCAAATTGCCTCAAAACTTTGATAAGGAAGTGCCAATCCACTCTGTCATAAGTTTTGGATAAGTCTAACCGAATGAACATGAAAGGATATTTTTGCATATCCATGGAATGGATGGCTTCTTGAGCAAGAACTATCTCATCTACTATTTGATGCCCTTCCACATAACACCCTTGTTCAGGGAAAATAATCTTATGCAAAAGAGGCTTCAACCTTTCTGCCATGATCTTAGTAATAATTTTAAGAACATTACATAAAGCAATAGGTCTAAAAGCTGAGATATGATCAACCTCTTTAGCTTTTGGAACAAGATTAATAGAATTTTTATTGATAACCTTCAAAATTTATTTGCTTTCCTAGCTTCTTCCACCACCTCTAATAAATCAGCATGAAGAATATCCCATAAATCTTGGTAGAATTCAATGGGAAAACCATTAGGACCTAGGGTTTTCCGTTTTTGCATTTTAAAAAATATCCATTGAAGCTCATTGATAGTAACAGGAGTAGTCAAAATAGAGTTCTCCTAAAAAATGATAAGAGAAGGGATTACTTGAAGAACATTTTGTTGAGAAGCTGAGTCAAAAGGAGTAGCAACAAAAATATTGGAAAAGTAATCGACAACAATAGATTTCATGCCATCCCAAGTATAGACAACATCTTCATAATCTGATTTTAGGAAAGAAATAAAGTTGTGAGATCTTCGGGCTAGAAGATATTTATGGAAGAAATTTGTGTTTCGATCTCCTTCTTTGAGCTAGTGAATTCTATATTTTTGCTTCCATAAGAGTTCTTCTCTTTTTTCCATTCTTCTAACTGAGTTGTGAGTTTAATTTCATATGCACTTCTATTCTCTGTGAGGCCATCTAAATGGATTTTCTCATTCAAATTTTCAAGTTGAGCAATAACTTCATGTTTTTCTATGAACATCTACAAACTCCTAGTTCCAAGTCTTGATTTTGAATTTAATTTATTGTAGTATTTTGGCAAAAAAAAACATCTTAGTCCCATACCTAGGCTTACATTCCTTCCACCATTGTTGCACATGAGATCTAAAGGAACTATCTCTGAGCCAAATAAATTGAAAATGAAAAGGAGAGAAACTCACATTGGTTTTCCATATTTCCACCATAACTGGCCAGTGATCCAAACCAACATTGTTAAGAGTCTTCACTTTAGGAATGTGACCATGGAATTATAATTTTTTAGAGGGAAAAAACCTATCCAATCTCTCCATTATACAAGCTAAGCCTTGTCTTTTGTTAGACCAAGTCATAAGTCCATTATCTGGTTGGATGTCCACAATATGGAGGTTTTCTATATATTCACTCATGAGATCAGTGCTTTTGTCCAAATTTCTATTTCCCCCCAAAGTCTCATCCAGAGATAGGATGGTATTGAAATCTCATTCGATCAAGATCCAAGATTTAGAAAATTAGAGATAATATGAGTCATATCCTTCCACAATATTTTTTTTCTTTAAAGCAGTCGGAGCATAAATAATAATGCATAGAATAAGTTGGTTTGAATAGCTATAGCCAAAAGATCCCAACTTCCAACCATATGGTGAATAACTACCTCTTTTGGGTCCCAAAGACAAGCAATACCACCAGAAGTCCCCTAAGAACTGAGGAAAACTACTTTTCCAGTTGGCCAAATTTTACTAGCAATTGAGTCCATATCCTCCATTGAGATATTTGTTTCTTGAAGGAAAATAAGATGTGGATGATTTATCTGAATCATTATTCTAATTTCATTTTGTTTTGAAAGACTCCCTTTGAGTCCTCTAATATTCCAAGTGATGATATTCATTAATACCAGGGCTAAAATTTTTGGAAATGGCATTAATATTACCTTCCTATATGAGATTTTTACCTTCTTACCATGTGATATTGATTGGTCTTGCGACCTGCCTTATGATTAGAATCCATCTTCAATTTTTTTTTACCTATTTCTTTACTTACTCCAATTGAATTTGAGATGGCTTCTAACCTTGAAGAATGCTCGTACATAGCCAAAATTTTACTAGAGGGTTCAACAGAGTCTATATTGGGACCTGTATTATTTGAAGTTTTGACATTTAAAAAAATGTTCTTGTGTAATTTTTTTTCTTTTTTTTTTCTATTGACAACCTTTGATTTGTTGGTTTGTCTCTGAGTTCTTCCATTCATATTTAAACTGTGTTTTTAAGATTTTTTTTCCAATGTTTCCCCTTCCTCACTTGGGTCATCATTTGTGGAAAGGATTTCAAACATATTAGCAGATGACTTTGATTGATCCTTCATAAATGGTTTTTTTTAGTGTTCTTCTTCTTAGGCATTTGGAAACTTGTTGAGTTTATATCTTCTTTCTTTTGATCAAGAATTTTATTTGGGCAAGCACTAGCCAAATGACCATATTCATGGCAAATTCTATAGTGAAAAGGAATGTTCTCATAGTCCACTACTTGTTCCCAAGTGTCTTCCCTAAATTTTAATGTGATATTTTTAGGTAGGGGTTTGTCAAAATCCATTAAAACACAAATCTGAGCACAAATAATATGTTCAAAATTTTGAGTACAATCAACAGTCATTGTAAAAGTTCCTAAAGAGTTTCCAATTGAAGACAAAAATTAGGATTCCAAAATTCAATAGGGAGTCCAAAGAGTCTAACCCACACGGGATCTGTAGAAGGAATCCCTTCTTCGACTTTAAATTTAGTATGTCAGGGCTTCATGAAAAGCCCTGCCCTTCCAAAAAACTAGGGACCCCCTTGAAAAATTTTCTCTCTATCTTCATTATTATAAAATAAAACAACAAAATAACCATTTGGATAAATAGAGATTTGTAACTCACCTTTAGTTTTCCATATTTTTGCAGCCCAGACTTTGAAAGTAGATAGACTCAGATGAAAACTAACGAATTGACAAATTAGTCCTCTTTTTTCCAGATCTTCAATGCCAGTCTAAATGTTACCCATATTAGACTTAACAATAGAAGTTCCATCAATTGATTTAAGAAATCCTGACTCTGTTTTCCTAGGATCAATCTTAGGCATTCTTAGAGGTTTATGGGAAGTCCTAAGTTAATATTAGCATTGGGCTGAGGTTGTCCACAATGGAGGGTATCCTTAAAATTTATTTTTAGGGCTGAGTCTTCAAAATTATTACCCTTGATAGGGGTTTTCATAGTAGATTTATTTTTTGGGTGCATCTTAGCACCAAATTCACTTAAGATCTGAGCAACTATTTTATCAACTTCTTAGAACTTATTTCATGATCTCTTTAATCCTTTCCCTAGACACCATGGAAAGGTATGGTTTTCACTTTAATTTTGTGCAACAAATTGAAAGCTGTTGTCACTCAAGTTCACAGTATGATCTGTTGAAAGATAGATTTCTAACCCATATTGGATCTCCTACAACATATCCTAATAAAATATTGAGTATAAACCACAAAGATATTAGCCGCTAGGGCTTGAAGGCCCTAAAAGCCAACCTCTAGAGTTGCTTGCACTTAACCCAGATAAAACCCTCACACCTGTGTTGCTCCAAATGATATGAAAATTGGTGGATATGTTCTAGGTTTTTTTAGGTATCTACCCCAAAAATTTTAGCTCAATCCGAGTTTGGATGAGTGAAATATTGTCAAAAAAAGTTCTATAATTTGGGTAGTCCTACGAAAAACGTCCCTCCTCAATCCACTTCCTAATATATATTTAATAAATTGTAAACCACTTCTTAGATAATTTCATTGCATCAATAGGACCTATATCATTTTTAAGTAATATTTTTGCCCAATTATTTCCTTGATCTCTAAATAATCACCCAAGCTTTGCCCCTAATACCAAACTCATAAGTATGCAATTCCACAAGCCCGCTCCTCCAACATTCTTTCCTTTATAGACCCTGTCCCACTTACAAAGAGGAAACCTAAATTTCTCTTTGCATTTTTTCCAAAGAAAGTCTCTTTAAGTTTTATTAATTTTTTATGCTATACCTACTGGTAATCTTAAAAGTGACATCATATAAATAGGGATGGATTGTAATGTAGTCTTTATGAGTTGTAGCCTTGTCGCCATGTCTAAGAACTTACTTTTCCAACCTACCAAATAAGATTTCATTCTATCCAAACAAGAGACTTAAAGCTCTGTAGACACTAAAATGTGGTCCATCCAATTAGGCATCAATAGATATGATCAAATGGACACCATTCAACTCCTTCTACAGTCCTCAGGAGGCTCACAATGGTTCTAGCCACTCCAAAAGGCTTTTTGGAGGCTACTGACCCAATTTTGGGTAGTTTTAGCCCAAATTTCACCATCGTCCCACCTTGGGATGGTGGTGAGCCCTCGTCCCAAGGTCGGACGGTGAGGAGGTTTGACCCATAAAAAGTAAAATTTGGGCCAAATGGTGCCCAGAAATAGCCATTTAACCCACCAAATAGAGAATGCAAGGTAGAGGACACTGAATACTCATGACACACATCATAATGGAGTTCCAATTTTGATATTCTCTTCCACACCCATTGCATACCTCCCATTTGACAAGTGGCACCTCCTGCCATGCATGCCCTTGCATGCCCTTTTGCACTTGAGCCCCCTTGGGCTATAAAATGGGTTCAATATCTAGATACACACATATGAAGAGGAGTTCTAGGATTTTCAATGAAGTGCTGCCGAGATTTTTCCTCACCCTATTGCACCTTTTTGCTCTCAAAATCTCGCTTTTGTGAAAGAGGTTCTCGGGTGACTTCAAGGAGGTGATTCGAGCATAACTTTTCCATACGGGTGAATTCCTTCACCAAATTTTATTAAAACACACCTTAGGCTGTTTAAGAACATCTTCTAGTGGTTTTGGATCAAAATGTGGCCAGATTTGGTGGGTATCCCCTCCTAGGGTGTCCCCAAAAAATTGTAGTCACCACCGTCCCCTTAGGATGAGGGTAAATTATTAAGATATTTTATTAATATTTTTAATTATTTATTTTCTATATTATGCCATGATGCTACAGTTAAAATTTCAAGTCATTTGGAGCTAAAATTAAAAAGTTGTGCTATTTTTAAGTTTTTGCAGGCTCGTAGGGCCCATCTAGGCACCCCAATTTTATGCAGGTGGATCCGGGCTCCAATTTGAAAATATTACCATATGGGTTATAATGAAATGTCATTTTATGCATACTGACCAAATTTCATGAGTTTTCAATATGTGTAGGTTTGATATTTGCTTACCTTCTTCTTCGTAGGTTGCAGGCAGGCGACACCAATTCGAGGGATCTAAAGATGCAATTTTTGATATATTTTTGGTGATATCCTCTCTAAACATATTATTTGACATATCTGAAAATTTTCAAGTCATTTGGATTTGATTTGATTTATTTTTAATTTATGTGTTATTTTACCCCTATGGGGATTGCATGTTTTCACCATACACCCTGGCTATTTGACCTCTTTGGATTCTTTGTGTGTAGATGCAGGTCCTCATAAAGCATTGGGAAGTAATATCAGACATCATATAACATAGATACAAGAAACGGTGGCATTGGCTCACCCACCTTGATTGTGGGTACGCGGAGAAACATTGGATGTGCACCCAAATTTCGTGAAAGACTTGGTCTTTGGGCACCCAATATTGTAAAAATTGTATCAAAATTTTTGAGCCCTAAAGGTTATTGCTGTAACCTTGGATCTTATCCATAATATTAATGAGAATAAGCTCGTTTTACTTCACTTTATTTTGTTTGGTTTTCTTGTATTTTCACATGCATGCTTTCCTTTTGATGCTCATAATAAATATGGGGTATATACGCATATTGTTTCATATAATTTGGTGCACCATTTTTCCCTACTTCAGTGGTAATCATGGTGGGACCCTTGTCCCTTTTTATTTGGATGAAAATATGACCTCTTTCTTGCATTTTTTTATCCTTTTTGTGTTGGAGGTGCTCCCCTTCCCACCCTAGAATGGTGGCAGAGGCTTTATCTGGATCACCCTGGTATGATGGCTTCACAATCCCATCTTGGGATGGTGGTGATGCTTCTAATCGTCCCACCCTAGAGTGGTGGTGAATCAGAGAAATTTTTTCCCAAAAATCCAGATTTTGGAGGCTTCAAATCTGCTAAGGTAGGTACCTAAATCGTTTGATTTTCTATTGCATTTATAGAGACTACAATATTTGGTTTTTATCACATTATTTTGTTTGCATAGAAAGGTTAAATGTCACTTTTTACTTTTCTTAACACATAAATCAACATAAGGAAGGAGAAATATGAAAATAATTTGAAGTAACAATACATCTTTGTGGCTTGATTGCTTATGGCTTACCCAATGGGTAAGTTAGCATTTAGGGCTTGCATCTATAAGTGACATTTGTAGGTTCCCTTTATCCTAGATGTTGAAATTAAAACACACCTATTGCATGCATTTAGTGAAGGATCATTGAATGCTTTTTTGCTTACTTTCTTTGGAATTAAAAGGAACCACACCCACTTGCACATCTCACAATAACATTGGTAAGGTTGGATTTCATCACCAACCCGCAATTAGACTGGTGACATTGGTAAGGTTGAATTAAATTTATTTTTTTGTCTTACTGGGACCCTTCTACACCTCTCCCAAAAATTTTGAGTCCTAACTCTTCACGGTTCACAATTTCCCAATAATTCCTAAAAGTGGGAATTTTCCCATGGGCCCCAGTTGGCCAAATATTCAAAAAATACAAAATTTTGACCCAAAAATCAAATTTTGGAGACCTATCCCATTATGATCAGGTCGACACACTGATCTTTTTGATATATAACACTTATAACCTTTTTTGGAAAAGTCAAAATTTTCTAAAAATGGTCGATGGACCCCCGTTTCACCAATTTGGTCCAAAGGCGGTTGAAAACAAGACCTCCAATTTAGTGAGAGATTCAAGCTCCATAGCCATTGAATATCTCCAAATAAGTCTAGAGGACATGCCCATACTTGAATGGAATCCTAGGTCCTATCATAACAACAATATCATCCCTAGGGGGGCAAACCTTCGAGATACCCCTACTAAGGAAGCACCCATAGGTCCTCTAGGAAAACTCCTTGATTGGGATACCTTGATAAAATTCTATATAGAAAATAATCTGCCCAATGAGGGGTCTAATATATCAATATCGTTGGTTCACACCCTTGCTTACTCTATACATCTATTAGAATATGAACATGAGAGTACACCATGGCCTAGCCTGGATGAGAAAACCACCCCATTTGATTAAGTCACCCCCATACTCCTCGTAGAGAGCACTCAAAATCTACACATCGTGCTTCTGTGCAGCTTGAATATATATATCTTACATCCAAAACTGAATATGAGGCTTTCCTAATAGATGAGGGAGAAGATCCCAATCATCTACCTACTCCTCGTGAAGAGTACTTGGCGCAACCATATGGTGGCTCTACATCATCAGACTATACAGAGCCAATTCATAAATCAGAGTCTCAAGGTAATGTGATCTATAGGGAGCATGGAAAACAAGCATTAGACCCTACTAGGGGGGAAATACATGATAAACCCATCCATATTTCAAATACAAGGATACACAAACCCCATGCAATTGAGCAACCAAATCATACTCATTAGGAAATTAGGCCAAATCTTAATAGGCAACAACATACGTATCAACTCTAGTTGGCTCAACAACAAGTACATCAACAATGGGTGAACTCACAACGAGCCCACATACAAGAGTTGTATCAACGAAAGATACAAGAACAAAAAAATATACAAGAACAACAAAAGATACAACAAGAGCAATTACATAATGCAGTACATAAAGTTGTGCTTACACCTAGCACCTATAGGATGCAACAACGAAAAATATGCCCAATACAATCTCAAGATCTTCCCCCTCGGTCATGCCAAACTCGCATTCAACATCAAAGGCCATTATCTAGTTATCATCAAAAATCTCATACTCCTCAATAGTACCAAGATCAATGCAAGGAGGAATCATATGAAGAGTCCCAATGGGAACATCAAGATCAAATAGATGCCTACCCTGAACCTAGTTATGATGAGGTGCCTAATGATCATACTTATCATCCACCTTAACATCAAAAGTGACCTCCTTCATCTAATCAAGGGCAACAACAAGATGATCATATTATGTCATCAGGGCAATACAAAGTGCTAGTTGATTGATTGAAGGCATTAGAAAAGCCAGATCAAATTTTGGGTTATCAAAAAACCACACTAAAATAGCTTAGTAATCAACCTATATATCCATCAGTGTCATCATTGACATACCCATCGAATTTCTAGATGCCCAAACTTGAAGATTTCAAAGATGATGAAGATGTAGAAGAGCACGTGACAAGATTCATTCTTAAGTGCTCTCATATTCAAGATTATGACCCTTTGATGTTGAGAATATTTATTACAACATTATCTGGAGATGCTTTAGAATGGTATAATCATCTACCACGTCATAGCATAAACACATTTGAGTAATTAGACAATGCATTTTTGGGACGTTTTGCCTCTAGCGCTAAGAAAAGGATAAACATGACTGACTTGTCTAGCCTTCATCAACTTGATGATGAGCCAGTCATGGAGTATGGTAATAGATGGAGAAAGGTGATGTTAAGACTACCTTTTACCCTACCTACAACGGAACTCATCCGAACATTTACTAGAAGTTGTTCAAAACATATTTCACTTCTCTTACAATTACAACGATATCAAACATTCGAGGAGGCCTTAGCACAAGCCCAAATCATTGAGGACATCAAGGTCCAGGAGGGTGATGTACAACTCCACAAATGGGAACAACCAAAAAATAATATTAAATGTGGTAACACACAACAAAATGTAGCCCCAATCAATAAAGTGGTTCTAAGTATCCCTGAACCCTTAAAACAAGCTCCTCCAACACAATTACCAGTACAACCTAATTACCAGGCTCAACCTCCGTTGGCCAAAAACCATCCGCAATAAAAGCATAGACAATATACTCATTTTTCAGAGCCCTTAGCATCAATATTCAATCAATTGTATGAGGCACGAGTAATCACGCTTCCTGAGATCCATCCATTGAAACCTAACAAGCGTAGATCAAAGTCACATAGGAAAGATCTATACTATGTTTACCATCGACACAGAGGTCATGACATCCAGACATGTTATCCCTTTAGAGATATATTTCAGGATATGATCGAGAGGTGAGAGCTTCTGGTGGGCAATCCTCTTTCTCCTAACAACCAACCGATAGGAGAATTCCAAGACCTCTGGCCCATACACAAAGCAAACACAACATCTACCAACCACTTTGAGCAACCCAAAGGTAGCATACCTTCCCCACCATCCACATAACAACCAATGAATCATAGTGAGAACTCTAATGGTATCACACCTTTCTCACCTTCATTGAGTAGCACACACACTAGGGTGCCTAAGATATCGTGCCTTCCCCCTCGCAAAACACTCAAAATTCAAAAATAATTTAAAACACCAAAATTCCAAACAAATCTTAAAATATAAAAATCCACAAACATTCAAAATATTCAAAATTTCAAAATATTGCAAAACATTAAAATACAAAAACATTTTGCATATACCCTTGCATACTTTAATTGCATTGCATTAAGTAGTTTTCGGCCATCACAGTAAATGCTGGGGGTATACAAGGTATTGCACTTTCCTCATAAGAACACAAAGTAGGCAAAGTTACAAAAGGCTCTAAGGGTATCTATATACCGCTTGGTCAACCCATAACATCCTTAGGTGGTCTATGATCGTCTAGGTGATTCCAAAAGGCTCCTAGCAGTTTTTCACCATCTAGGTCAAATAAAAATGCTCCTAGACTATCTACGATCATCTAGGTCAACCCTAAAGGTCCCAAAGGCATCCCTAAGCCCTTTGGTCATAGTCAAATGTCCCTAGACAGTCATAGACACTTTTTAAGTGTTGCAAATGGTCTAGGTCACCCAAAAGACTCCTAGAAAATTTTTGCCATCTAGGTCAAATAAAAATGCTCCTAGTATATCTATGATCGTCTAGGTCAACCTTAAAGGCCCCAAAGGTATCCCTAAGCTCTTTGGTCATAATCAAATACCCCTAGGTAGTCATAGACACTTTTTAAGTGTCGTGAATGGTCTAGGTCACCCAAAAGGCTCCTAGCAATTTTTCACTATCTAGGTTAAATAAAAATGCTCCTAGACTACCAACGATCATCTAGGTCAACCCTAAAAGCTCCAAATGCATACCTAAGCCCTTTGGTCATATCAAAATGCCCCTAGGTAGTCGTAGAAACTTTTTAAGTGCCACGAACGGTCTGGGTCACCCAAAAGGCTCCTAGCGGCTTTTCGACGTCTAGGTCAAATAAAAATGCTCCTAGACTATCTATGATCATCTAGGTCAACCCTAAAAGCCCCAAAGGCATCTATAATCCCTTTGGTCACATCCCAATTTCCCTAGATAGTCATAGACACTTTTTAAGTGTCACAAACGGTCTAGGTCACCCAAAAGGCTCCTAGCTATTTTTCATCGTTTAGGTCAAATAAAAACGCTCCTAGACTACTTACGATCGTCTAGGTCAACCCTAAAAGCCCCAAAGGTATCCCTAAGCCCTTTGTTCATATCCAAATGCCCTTAGGTAGTCGTAGACACTTTTTAAGTGTCACGAACGGTTTGGATCACCCAAAAGGCTCCTAGCGGCTTTTCACCATTTAGGTCAAATAAAAATACTCCTGGACTATCTATGATCATCTAGGTCAACCCTAAAAACCCCAAAGGCATCCCTAAGACCTTTGGTCATAGCCAAATTCCCCTAGGCAGTCATAGACACTTTTTATGTGTCGTGAAAGGTCTAGGTCACCCAAAAGGCTCCTAGCAGTTTTCATCATCTAGGTCAAATAAAAATGCTCCTAGACTATATACGATCATCTAGGTGAACCCTAAAATCCCCAAAGGCATCCCTAAGCCCTTTTTTCACAAGCAAATACCTCTAGGTAGTTCGTATTACTTTTGGAATATCTTCGACTGTCTAAGTCCCCTAAAACACTCCTAGGCGGTTAGTGAGCATCTAGGTCAAACAAAAATGCTCCAAGGGTGTCTACAACCCGCTTGGTCAACCTAAAACACCCCTAGACTATCTCCAATTGTCTAGGTCACCCCATAATGCCCCAAAGGTATCTATAAGCCCTTTAGTCACCCAAACGTCCCAATGGACCCCAAATAAGCCCGTTGGTCACATGTATATACATATCAGTCAAAAAATCAAAAACATCATCAAAATATCAAAAATTCAAAAACATTATCAAAACATAAAAAATACAAAAATATTGCATTCTCATCAAGTTGCATACCATTGCATTATCACTTGCATTAGGCATATGCTTCATCATACATTGCATCTTAGAGCTCATACATGTCTAGCACTCCTTTTTCCAACATATCCCCCATTTTTTTAAATTTTTTCTTTTCTTTTAAAGACTTTATAATTCTAAAATCCCAACACATTTTACATTAATAAATCCAAGTTTTGTGAAAGGAAATATGAAACCCACAAAGTGGTCTAGGGTAACTTGAGAGAAAAGTTTATCTTGCTCATCTCCCTATGTGAATGGTTCTAGAATGCTGAGAATTGGCAAAAGGACAAGCTCTTCCCTACCCAATTCCCCACAAATAAATAGTAATTTTCACCACTATCAAGAATCTCAAAAACCCTTGATCTCTAAAGTCGTAAGGATTTGTACTACATGTCCCTAGCAAGGATGGGTAGTCATCCCTAGGGCCTACAAGATCAAGTCCATTCAAAATAAAAATATATATACAAAAATGAAAACCTTTGATCCCTAAAGTCATAAGGATTCGTACTACACATCCTTGGCAAGGATGGGTAGTCATCCCCAAGGCCTAAAATATCAATCCCAAAATTTCAAGTTTCAAATCCAATTCAAAATAAAAAGCTTCAAATACCGAAGAAACAATGATTATCATCACTACATATGAGCAAGTATCCCAATGAAATTGCATAACAGCAAGGCACTTAAGCTTGAATCTCTGGAATTCTTAGCATTAAAAAAACATTTAGGTGATCCTCATTACGGGTTTTGTGGATAGCCTATCCAAAAATAGCGGTATTCTAAATGCATGATGATATGTCTACCACATTAGCTTTGTGTGTGTAGACAATGTTTGCATGTGGATGAGCTAGCTTTTGGTAACCTATACTACCTAGTGGTCTAATCCAATTGAATACAAAATTTTGGATTGTAGTATTCATAGAGTGATCCTCATTACAGGTTTGGTGTATAGCCTATATGGTAATGTTGGTATCTTTATGCGTCTCGCAGGAATCAACTCACTTGCACACACAGTGATATTGAGTATATTGGTCATCCTAACAGATTCATACCTTGTCAAAAAGTCTTGCATGGTTAGTATATAATTTTTGACCAATTGACTAGAGTGTTTGAGTCTCATGAAAACCTCATAGGCATTCTAGAACATTTATTTTATTTATTCCATTTTATCACATGTGTGGCAGTTTCCATTTGCGCAAATCCATTACATAGTCTCATGACAATATTCCACATGAGTTGATGAATTCTATATAGTCTATGGTGCCAACATAGTATGTCATATAGTGTTCATATTCCATCAATACACATCAATAGATCATCCATTTCATTATGCATACACACATTGCATATCATAAAATAACATCATAGTACAACACATGCATCCATCAATACATCCATAGATCATAACACATAATGCATCTAATGCTCCAAATTATCATAATTGCAAATCAAGAAAACATTTTTGTAACATCAACTAGGGCATTATTGGTATCATACCTCCCCTAATAAGCAATAAAATAGTTAAGCAATCAACCTCAAAATGCCCCAAAGGTATCCATAAACCCTTTGGTCACCCAAAATCTCCAAAGGTATCCGTAAACCCTTTGGTCACCCCAAATGCCCCAACAGAATTCACTAAGCCCATTGTTCATAATAACAACATGTTTAATCCAAATCAACAATGGATAAAATTAATAAAGTTAATTGTGTTCATCTTACGAATCATTGCCAAAGATAGTAATGCACCCCCTTTTCTTGGGGAAAATAAGCAAAAGATCGAAAGCAAATTCAAGCAAACTAGTAAGCTTGTCTCCTATTGCCATCAAGGCTAGGATTTGATGTAAGATTATCTCCTATTGCCATCAAGGCTAGGATTTGATTTAATATTATCTCCTAATTGTCATCAAGGCTAGGATTTGATTTAATCTTATCTCCTAATTGCTATCAAGGCTAGGCTAAATTGTAGACTTAAGCTTATCTCCTAATTGCCACCAAGGCTAGGATTTGACTTAAGCTTGTTTGCCAATATGCCAAAGAACACCACAATAAAGTTCCTTAACTTGTGAAAGGCATTAATTTCAAGATGCATATCCTTTCCATGGTTGAGGCATCTAATGTTGGTGATGTATTATTCTATGAAATATCATCAAAACTAAAAAATTCAAAAATAATTAAAACACAACAAAAACAACACAAAAATCCAAAGAAAAGGGTCCAAAACCCACCAAAAATAAGTCAAATATGGGTCAAGTGACTCGTCGCTTTTCTCACTGGTCATTCCCTCATCGACTTGCCACTTGAGGGGGTAGTCATACCTAATAAATTCATAATCAAAATCAACAAGCACACACAATCAATTATGTGAATTGCATTCGTTCAATGAATCTTCGATAAAGACAATCATGACCCTACTTGGGGCAGCAAACAAGCACACAATATCACATCATAACACTTAGCATTACTAGAATCATGAATTCATGGACCTCATCCCTTTATGACAAACAATTTCTAAGCTTAGGCACGCTCATTCATCACGTTGGAAACAAATATTCAAGAATGCACGCCCTTTCATGATTGGGGCATCTAAAGTTGATTAGGTTATCGAGTAACCCTAATCATTCTACATTTTAGTTATCTATTTTTTTCTCAATGTTGTGCTGCACATAGTGCATCCCAAAAAGGGGTATCTTTAGACACTAAAATGTGGTCCATCCAATTAGGCATCAATAGACATGATCAAATGGACACCATTAATCTCCTTTTGTAGCCCTCAGGAGGCTCACAGTGGTTCTAGCCACTCCGAAAGGCTTTTTGGAGGCTAATGACCCAATTTTGGGCAGTTTTGGCCCAAATTTCACTATTGTCCCACCCTAGGATGGTGGAAGATTCCCACTACCCCACCTTGGGATGGTGGTGAGCCCTCGTCCCAAGGTGGGATGGTGAGCAGGTTTGACCCATAAAAAGTCAAATATGGACCAAATAGCACCCAAAAACTGCCATTTAACCCACAAAACAGAGCATGCAAGGTAGAGGACACTGAATCCTCATGACACACACCATAATGGAGTCCCAATTTAGATATTATCTTCCATACCCATTGCATACCTCCCGTTTGACAAGTGGCACCTCCTGCCACGCATGCCCTTGCATGCCCTTTTGCACTTGAGCCCCCTTGGGCTATAAAATAGGTTTAATATCTAGACACACACATATGTAAATGAGTTCTAGGATTTGCAATGGAGTGCTACTAAGATTTCCCCTCACCCTATTGTACCTTTTTTCTCTCGAAATCTTGCTTTTGCGAAGGAGCTTCCCAGGTGACTTCAAGGAGGTGATTCGAGCGTAACTTTCCCATACGGGTGAATTTCTTCACAAAATTTGACAAAAAAACACCTTACGCTGTTTAAGAACATATCCTAGTGTTTTTGGATTAAAAAGTGGTCGGATTTTGTGGGTATCCCCTCCTAGGGTGCCCCCTAAAAAGTTGTAGTCACCACCGTCCCCCCTAGGATGAGGGTAAATTATTAAGAAATTTTACTACTATTTTTAATTATTTATTTTCTATATTATTCCATGATGCTACAGTTCAAATTTCAAGTCATTTGGAGCTAAAATGAAAAAGTTATGATATTTTTAAGTTTTTGCAAGCTCGTAGGGCCCATCCGCGCACCCCAGTTTGATGCAGGTGGATACGGGATCCAATTTGAAAATATTACCATATGGGTTGTCTTGAAATGTAATTTTATGCATACCAAAAAAATTTCATGAGTTTTGGATATGTGTATGTTCGATATATGCTTACATTTTTCTTCATAGGTTGCAGGCGGGCGACGCCAAATCGAGGGGTCTACAGATGCAATTTTTGATATTTTTTTGGTGATATCTCCTCTAAAAATATTCTTTGACCTCTTTGAAAATTTTCAAGTCATTTGTATTTGATTTGATGCATTTTTAATTTATGTGCTATTTTGCCCTTGTGGGGATTGCATGTTTTCACCATACACCCTAGCTATTTGACCTCTTTGGCTTCTTTTTGTGCAGGTGCAGGTCCTCAAAAATAATTGGTAAGTAATATAAGACATAATAGAACATATATACAAGCAGTGGTGGCATTGGCTCGCCCACCTCGATTGTGGGTACATGGAGAAACATTGGATGTGCACTCGGATTTCATGAAAGACTTGGTATTTGGGCACCCAATATTGTAAAAATTGTATCAAAATTTTTGATCCCTCAAGGGGACTGCTGTAACCTTGGATATGATCCATAATATTAATGAGAAGAAGCTCGTTTTACTTCACTTTCTTTTGTTTGGTTTTCTTGTATTTTCACATGCATGCTTTCCTTTTGATGCTCGTAATCGAGACGGAGTAGATACACATATTGTTTCATATCATTTGGTGCACCATTTTTACCTAATTCAAGCTCATTTTTATTTCCTTTATGAGACAAAGGAATACCAAAGTAGGTTGATGGAATTTTTTTATTTTTAAATCCTAAAATAATTATAATACTCATTGTAAATATAAGGTAGTTTTAATGAAAAAATCTTAGATTTTATAGTACTAACCAATTTTCCAGTGGCCTTCTCATAGAATGATAATTTAAACTCCATGGCCTCATCAGTTTAGGGATGGCCTAAAAGAAAAGTTTCATCAATTAATTGGAGATGAGATTCATAGGAACCATTTTTTGCAACTTGAATATCTTTGATTTTTCCTTCTATTTTTGCCTTGGAGAAAGCTATCCTTAATGCCTCCACAAGAATAATGAATAAGCAAGGAGATAGTGGATCACCTTGGTGAAGTCCACAAGATGACTTGAAGTAACCAAGAGGATAATCATTGATCAAAATATAATATTTTGCAATGCTATAACAATATTGAATCTATTCAATGTAATGGGATTGAGAGACATGTTTTGTAGGACTGCCCAAACTGTCAAACTTGTTTTGGTCATATCTCACTCATTCAAACTCTAATTGAGCTAAATTTTTTAGGGTAGATGCCTAAAAAATCCTACAACATCGCCACCAATTTTTAGATCATTTGGAGCAACAAAGATCCTAGTGCAATTTTTGGTAAGCGACTGTATGATGGTTTCATCTAGGTTGAGTGCAAGCAGCTCCAGAGGTTGGTTTTTAGGGCATTCAATCCCTAGATACAAATATATTTGTGGATTATACTCAATATTTTACTAAGAGATGTTGCAAGGGATCCAATATGGATTAGAAATCTATATTTCAACAGATCATGTTGTGAACTTGAGTGACAACGACTTCCAATTTGCTGCACAAAATAAAAGTGAAAACCATACCTTTCCACGACGTCTAGGACAAGGATTAAAGATATCATGAAATAAGTTTTAAGTAGATGATCAAAAAATGGCTCAAATCTTAAGTGAATCTAGTTCTAAGGTGTACCCACAAAATAAATCTACTGTGAAAACCCTTGTCAAGGGTAAGAATTTCGAAGACAACCCCAAAAATAAATTTTAGAGATGCCCTCCATGGTGGACAACCTCAGCCCAATGCTAGTATTAATCTTAAGGCTTCCCATAAACCTTTAATAATGGCTAAGATTAATCCCAGGAAAATAAATTTAGGATGTCCTAAAGTAGTTGATGGAACTCCTATTGTTAAGCTTGATATGGGTAACATTCAGACTGTCATTGAAGATCTGGAAAAAAGAGGACTAATTTTTCGATTCATGGGATTTTGTTCGAGCCTATTTGCTTCCAAAGTTGGGGCTACAAAAATATGGAAAACTAAAGGTGAGTTACAAATCTCTATTTATCCAAATGGTTATTTTCTTATTTTTTTGCTAATAATGAAGATAAAGAGAAATATTTTCAAGGGGGTCCTAGTTTTTTGGAAGGGCAAGGCTTTTCATGAAGCCCTGGCATACTAAATTTAATGTCGAAGAAGAGATGCCTTCTATAGCTCCCGTTTGGGTTAGACTCTTTGGCCTCCCTATTGAATTTTGAAATCCTATTTTTTCTTCAATTGGAAACTCTTTAGGAACTTTTATGATGACTGCTAATTGTACTAAAAATTTTGAACATATTATTTACGCTCAGATTTGTGTTTTAATGGATTTTTAAAAACCCCTACCTAAAAAGATCACATTACAATTTGGGGAAGACACTTGGAAGCAAGTAGTGAACTATGAACATTCCTTTTCATTGTATAATTTGCCATGAATGTGGTTATTTGGCTAGTGCTTGCCCAAATAAAATTCTTGATCAAAAGAAAGAAGATATAAACTCAACAGGTTTCCAAATGCCTAAGAATAAGAACACTCAAAAAAAACTAGTTATGAAGGTTTTATCAAATTCATCTACTAATATGTTTGAAATCCTTTCCACAAATGATGTCCCAAGTGAGGAAGAGGAAATAATGGAAACAAAAATCTTAGAAACACAATTTAAATATGAAGGGAAGAACTCAGAGATAAACCAACAAATCAAAGGTTTTCAACAAAAAAAAGGAAGAAAATTTACACAAGAAAAATAATATTTTAAATGTCAAAACTTCAAATAATACAGGTCCCAATATAGAATCTGTTGAACCCTCTAGTAATATTTTGGCTGTGTACGAGAATTCTTCAAGGTTAGAAGCCATCTCAGATTCAATTGGACTAAGTCAAAAAATAGGGAAAAAAACTAAAGATGGATTCTAATCTAAAGACAGGTCATAATACCAATCAATATCATATGGTAAAATAAGGTGAAAAGCTTGTAAAGCAAGGTAAGATTAATGCACTTCCCAATTTTTTTATCCTTGGTATTAATGAAGATCATCATTTGGAATATTAGAGGACTCAAAGGGAGTATTTCAAAACAAAATGAAATTAGAAGAATGATTCAGATAAATCATCCACATCTTATTTTCCTTCAAGAAACGAAAATCTCAATGGAGGATATGGACTCAATTGCTAGTAAAATTTGGCCAACTGGAAAAGTGGTTTCCCTAAGTTCCCAGGGGACTCTTGGTGGCATTGCTTGTATTTGGAACCCAAAAGAGGTAGTTATTAACCATATGGTTGGCAGTTGGGATATTTTGGCTATAGTTATTCAAAGTAGACATTCCAACCAACTTATGCTTTGCATTACTATTTATGCTTCATCTTCTTTGGAGGAAAAAAGAAGATAGTGGAAGGATATAACTCATATTATATCTCATTTTCCTTAAGCTTGGATCTTGATCATAGGAGATTTCAATATCATCCTCTCTGGATGAGAAAATAGGGGGAAATAAAAATTTGGACAAAAACACTGATCTCATGAGCGAATATATTGCAAACCTCCATATTATGGACATCCAACTAGATAATGGCCTTATGAATTGGTCTAACAAAAGGCAAGGCTTAGCTTGTATAATGGAGATATTGGATAGTTTTTTTCTCTCTAAAAATTTCTTGATCCATGGTCACATTCCTAAAGTGAAGACTCTTAACAATGTTGGTTCGGATCACTGGCTAGTCATGGTGGAAATGTGGAAAATCAATGTTTCTCTCCCTTTCATTTTCAATTAATGTGGCTAGAAAATAATTCCTTTAGACATGTTGTGGCTGCTCCACAACACACCCCAAAATTGGGGACCCCCATTTTTTGCACACTTTCCAAGAAGATTGCAGTGGCCCAGATGTTAAAAGAGCAAAGAAAAGCAGAAATGATAAGTTGTCGTGATATCGCGACATGTTGCTCTGTCGCGACCAGAAATGAAAAGTTGTCGCGATATCGTGACATGTTGCTCCATCGTGGCAAAAATGAAAAAACGTCGCGATATCGCGACATGTTGCTCCATCGTGGCAAAAATGAAAAAAAGTCGCGATATCGCGACATGTTGCTTCGTCGCAACCAAAAATGAAAAGTTGTCGCAATATCGCGACATGTTGCTCTATCGCGGCAAAAATGAAAAAACGTCGTGATATCGCGACATGTTGCTCCGTCACGGTAAGAAATGAAAAGTTGTTGCGATATCGCGACATGTTGCTCCGTCGTGGCAAGAAATGAAAAGTTGTCGCGATATCGCAACATGTTGCTCCGTCGTAGCAAGAAATGAAAAAGTGTCGCGATATCATGACATGTCACGTTTTCACGGCTCAGACAAGCGAAGTACAATGGAATGGAAAAGTGTCACGATTTCGTGACATGTCGCGTTTTCGCGGCCAGGAGCAACAAAATGCAACATGATGAGAAAATGTCACGATATCGCGACGTGTTGTGAAATCGCGGTCAAAGCGGTCAAGCAGAACAAGATGCCTGAAATGTCACGATATCGCGACATATCTCATTTTCGTGATGCAAGACAAAGAATTAAGTTGAAGACTCAAAGTTGTCGCGATATCGTGAAATGTTTTTTCGCGATGTTTGATGGGTAAAACAACCAAGTACAAAAATTGTCACGATTCGCACAGCAGAAATCGTGGTTCATGGAGGAGAGAGAAAGATAAAGTGAAAAACATCGCAATATCACGACATGTCATGAAATCGCGGTTCATAGAGGAGAGAGAAGATAAGGCGCCAGAATTGTCGCGATATCGCGACATGTCATGAAATCGCGATCAAAGGAGTCAAAACAGGGCAAGGAGAAAAAATGTCACAATATCGTGACATGTCAGGTTTTCACGGTAGGAAAGTGAGGAAGGAACAAATGAAAGAAAGTGTCACGAAATTGCGATAGGTTGCGTTTTCACGATCTATCAACGGTAAAGGAGGTAAAGATAGAAAGATGTTGCGAAATCGAAAGAAAGCTAAGAAGGGAAATATGTCACGATTTCACAAGTAGGAGATGGTGTAGAAAGAAAAGTGGCAAAAAAAAAGAAAAAAGAAAAACGTCGAGATTTCATGACAAGCAAAAAAAAAATGCAAAAAAAGAGAAAAACATCGATACGACATGTCCAAAAGATACCAGCAAAAAAGAAACACATGCAGAGAAAAGATAAATCGATTCGACATGCTTTTGTCATGATTCATGAAGGGCATTAAAATGTCAAGGAAGTGTTGCACGTGTCATAGAGGTGTAGGGGTTATGATAATGCTTCAGGATTAGCAGTTACAGTTCACATAGAAGATCAAACGTTTGACATCCGAACAAAAAGTCAAAGACAACGAAGAGGTGAGGAAGATAAAACGATGCAGTCTGGGAAATGAAACAAAGCGTCACAGGGCAAAACAAAGAGCATTGCCAGAAAGTTTAAAAGAAGCACAAATTGGTACAAGGGTCAAAAATCGCTACGAGCGAGTTGAAGGCGATAGGCCATTCTGGGCCTACTTTGGAGTGTTTTTCTTCCTCTTTTTTTGGTTTTGAGAAAACTAGAGATTCTGCTATTGTAAAACAACATATTTTTAATGCATAAGTGTTCAAAAAGTTGCATCTCATTGGCAAGAAAGAAGGAGTTATTCTCTGCATGCAAGATTGAATGTTTATCTTTCCCTTTCAGTTTTAGGCTTATAGATGGAGTTTAATGCAAGTTGTCTTGGTTGCTTCATGCGAATGTCTAAATCTGGAAACCGTAGTTAAAACCCTAGAAACCAGCACTTAGCTTATCTGGATTGTGCATGTTTGCAGGTTCAATAGGTTAGGTTGTATGCAGAAAACCTCATATCTTCGGTTTTGTCGAATAGGATAGCATCATCTGAATGCATTTTATTTTCGTTTCCATTTCATTTTCATTTTCATTTTTTATTTTTATTTTCCAAAAGTTTTAACCTTTTTAAGGCATTAAGACAAACATTTAAATATCAAAAAAAAAACAATGAACAATCACTAAAGTTTCATGATGAAATAAACCAACATTGCCCCTTGTTTACAGTTACTTGCAATCACTAAGGTGTTCCAAGCATTTAAATTGAATATCTTTATTTGAGATTATTAATACAAATATGAAATGCTAATATAGCGGAGACCTTGGAGAAGTTACTTGTTTAATTTCTTTGCAAGAGGGGATTTGGAACCCAAATCCTATCGGAGAGTGTGTTTTCACAATCGGGTGAAAATACCACTCAACAGATTGGCGCTAGAAGGAGGGCCTGAACGGGTTTATTTTAGTGTGATTTAAATTTAAATTTTTGTATATCTCATGCTATATTGATTGTTATCTTTAGTCCTCTAACACTCAGCAGATTGTTAAAAGGAGGGCCTGAATTGGTTTACTTTATTCTATTTACGTTAAGTAATTCGGTATGTTGTATATTATTCTAACGCTTTTTGATTGTTCATACAGAAATAATGTGATTTGATTTAATTTTGAAAATTTTGGTCTCGACTAACGAAGTGTTGTTTCCATGCAATTACTTTTCATTTGATTTTAATGAATACATCTCTTGGTTGATGCTAACTTGATTTTTTATACATTGCAGGTTGGATATTTGCTAGTCATTTCATGCGGATGTGTCGTGATTCCTTCTCATTTTTGACTAACAGATTTGGTTCTAAAGTTATATTTTGAGTTCACTAATGGCAACATTTGAGGAGCAAATTGTATCCCTAAGAGCTGAAATAATATCTCTAAGAGAAAGAATGGTATCTATGATGGAGGATCATTATAAGGGTTTGTCTATACATGTGATACCCTATCAAATTCCTAAAATGTTATTGGAGTTTCTACGATGTTTTAATCAAGAGGTGCCACTAGGATACTTGCAAAAACTGTATGTCTACAAGGATACATTATGTCGATTCCAGATTTTCTATGAGGAGGTGGCTTGTAAGTTATTTGCATACATTTTGGATGATAAACCATTCTTTTGGTACAGCCAACTACCCATGGAGGTTAGGACTTCTTGGATACAACTAGAAGCAGCCTATCTTTATCATTTTGATAATCAGGTTGACTTAGAAATGTTGAAAAATCAGTTTACCTCCATATGTAAGGAGCCTAATGAATCCTTGAGTCAATTCAATGGAAGATTTCATGAGTTGCACTCCCAAATGTGGGAAAATTTTAACACATTAGAAGAGGAAGCCATGGAAGTATACCTGGGAGCCATACACCCCACACTTGCTTCACTCATTGAGGAAAAAATGGGTGGCTTGTCTCTAGAGAAAATCTATGAGATCCTAGAAGAGGTAGAACGACAAGGTCTTGAAGAAGAAAAGGCACAACATGTTCACATGAGAGATTGTCCTTCTAAAGATATTGATGCCAACCTACACCAACCATCAAATATAGCACCCTCCACTCTAATGATACCTAAGGTAAATGATCAAGGGGATGAATTTGAATATCCAAATGTTACAACCACCTTAGATGTAGTCCAAGAGGAGGTGCAAAGTGCTAAACCAACATCCGCTAGTGAAGATTATGCAGAAATGATCTCATTCATAGAGATGCACGATTATTCGGATAAAGGGGTCCTAAATTCAACAATGTTTGAGATATGTGATAGGACGGAACCTACCATAGAATTGAATGAAGTGGTTGAAAGTGAAATTGGAAGAAAATCAATAAATGAATTTGAAGATATGATAGAATTTCACCACTTGTTCTTGGAAGATACTATTGATGAGAAGTGTAGGAATTAATGATCAAGAAATTCTTCACCCTCCAAATTATGATAAAATCGAATCATGGGTTACTAATTTGGACGATGATAGCCTTACAAATTTGAATTCAAGAAATGACCCACTTTTGGAAATAATTGAACCATCTAAGGAAGGTGAAGGTGAATTTGATGAGAAACACATTGATGAATTGGAGGATGTTGAAGAAGTAGTTGAACGTCACCACTTGATTTTGGAAGATGATTATTACAATGCTTGGAAGAAGTGGGAAGACTACACTCACTCCAAAACTGCTAATGAAACTTGTGTGCCAATTGATATGCAGGATGACATAATCGCCTACTCAAAGGAAGATATTACAACTCCTGTACAATTTGAGGATGTTTTGGAAGAGGGTTTCAAATCTCATCAAATTTTGAAAGATTATAATGATTCCATTACCAAGGACAAAGAAGAAAAATATTTGATGAATGAATCAAAAGATCATGCCACAAACATCATGGATTTGGATGACAATTTTTACAATGGTTGGGGGAGATATGATAATGCATTTTTTTCTCACACCCCTATAGATGAAACTCATATTTCACTTGATATGCAAGACGTTGAAACTTCTATCTCACATGAAGAGATACCATGGATAGTGAAAAAAGAATGGGAACTAAATGACGAAGAGATGGATCAATTGGAAACAACTCAAATGAAGGATCATCAAGATGAGTCATTGGACATACACTTTGACCAAGAATATTTGAAGGTTGAAAAGGATGGGCATGTTTTCAATTGGGTGCCTAATTTTAGTATGTTTGATGAACAAGTAATCAATGAAGAGTAAAAACCAGAAAAAAGGGAATTACAAATCCCCACTTAAAAAATTAAAAACTCAACATCACAAATTTAGGTGAAAATTTGCATGACCATATTTTGAATTTGAATTATGTTTATGGTGAAATGTCATTAAAGGTGAATGAAAAACAAGGTATGATTTCTAATCACACCTTTGATAACATTGTTTTAATGAATGGAAAAGAAGTTGATGCACTTGAATTGTTAAATCAAATTCATCAACAATTACTAATTGAATCTAGGGTAAAAACTGTTAATGATCCTAATTTAGTAAATATCCTAGATGCTTGTAAATTGTTGCACAAATTTGATTGGCCTACAAATTTGGAAAATGATTTGGCTTTAAAATTTTTAGAAATAGGCTCTTGCTTACAAAGTCTCATTTTGGATAAAGAGAGCCTAGTTCTAAATCATGAATCGAATTATGAAATGGATACTTTCAAGAATAGACAAGATAAAATTGAATATCATTTATTGTCTAATCATTTTAGTAATTTGACGCTCACCTATGAGAGTACTAATGGAATTAAATCTAATTGGTGGGGTGAGCAAGGGAAGTTAAAAGTTGTTGCATGGTGTGGTCTAATATTGTTTTTGTTGGATTCCTACAACATTTGGCATGCACATCACGTTATATTTTTGTTGAAATGTTCTAATCATGTTTGGGATCCGAGAAAGTGATAATCCAAGCTTTGCATCATCTTGTATTATATTGTACATTTGTATATAGGTTTTGATTTTTTGGTTTTGGTTTGTGTTTTCAAATTTTCATTTTTGGATTGCATTTTGGTTTTGGATTGAATAAGTTTTGATTTAAAGTTATGTGTTGGTCCTATGGACATGTTTGGTTTGTAAAAAAAAAAAAAAATTGAGATGTCAACTTATGCCTAAAATCAGGAGAATATGAAACATTGGAATTGTGTTGTAGAAAGCTCCACAAGTAACACAAACATTTTAAATAATATCGTTTGAAACTTGTGATGCATGAAGTTGTCAGTTTTACAAATTATGGCAACATAGGTGTATACTCCATCCACAATTCAGAAAAGCAATGCATTCATATTACATTCCACTTTGCATATACATTCCATCTTAGTTGCATATGCATTTCAGATACAATCATTGAAAAGTGTCAAATCCTCTTAGGGTTATGCTATAACATAAATAAGAAAAAATCCTAAGGTTGGGAACTGAGGCCCGAGATATCTAGAACCAAGCACATTTTATACACATTAAAAAGGATCTTGAGCAAAATGATCAAAACCTTGCTTGGAAGAAAAGGTCAGGCGAAAGAAGTATTTCATGTCTATCCTATTATGCAACATGATCCTTAAAATAGTGGTTTTTACCACTTCCATAAAGCTTAAAGCCTAAAATCAGAGTAGTAAGGATAGGGTTAAATCCTCATCGAACTTAGGTTGAGGATCCAACTCCCCAAAGCTCTGATTTGACCTACATGGAGTAGTAAGGATAGGGCATAATTCTCATCTCGCCTAGGTTGAGAATCTGATTCCCCAAAGCTCCTATGTCTCATTTCATCATAAATCTTGGATTGGAAGGATCGTACTACATGTCCTCTGCAAAGGATGGGTAGTCATCCCCAAGGTCCAAGAAATAAAAACTTAATATTTCCCATTTCATCTAAATATTGGATTGGAAGGATCGTACTACATGTCCCTAGCAAGGATGGGTAGTCATCCCCAAGGTCCAAGAAGTAAAAAATTAATATTTCCCATTTCATATTAATATTGGATTGGAAGGATCATACTACATGTCCCTAGTAAGGATGGGTAGTCATCCCAAAGGTCCAAGAAATAAAAGAGAATGAATGAAGCCAAATCATGGATTATGGGGTTAAGTATGCCCATGCGTGGCAGCATGTCTTGTCTAAAAACAAGACCACTGACTATTCAAACGGATAGACTAGCATGACCATTTCATCCATAACTGGTTAAATTATTTTGCTCAAAGTGAGGTAATGAATTCCAAATCAGAGTAGTAAGGATAGGGTTAAACTCCCATCTCGATTAGGTTGGGAGTCTGATTCCCCAAAGCTCTGATTTCACTTTCACTTGCACATGGGTTCAAGATAGTAGTGACTCATAACCAACTTTGGGATCTAATAAAGCAATTCATTATACATATAGTTGATCCTAAGAGGGTTTGATAATTTTAAATGTTTGTGTATGATACTAGAAAGCTTAAAGCTTAGATTGCTACATCTCTAAGCATATTTATCAGGATGCATAAATCATTCACAATCTCACATATGCATTCATGTAAAACTGACAATGGAATGTTGATCAATTTCAAATGATAGAAAATGGAACACATTGCACACACCGAGCTGATACTTAATGATTCTAATGTTTCATGTATTTCTGATCTATCGACATTTGTTTATGTTTTATGTGCTGACACTTGTATCTAAGTATGTATTTCTTTCAGGTTAGGTTCTCACCGAAATGCTCAGGAGCATTTCCCAACAGAGTCACCATTTGTTGTGGCTGCTCCACAACACACCCCAAAATTGGGGACCCCCTTTTTTGCACACTTTCCAAGAAGATTGCAGTGGCCCAGATGTTAAAAGAGCAAAGAAAAGCAAAAATGAAAAGTTGTCGCGATATCGCGACATGTTGCTCCGTCGCGACCAGAAATGAAAAGTTGTCGCGATATCACGACATGTTGCTCCATCCGCAAAAAAAATCGTATATCGCGACATTTCTCCTCCAAAAATCTTCATAAAAAAAAATCATATCGATACGACATGTTCCTCCGCTGCAAAACAATAAAAGTGTCACGATTTCATGACATGTCACGTTTTCGTGACTAAGAGCAACAGAATGCAACATGATGAGAAAATGTCACGATATCGCAACGTGTTGTGAAATCGTGGTCAAAGCAGTCAACAAACAAGATGCTAGAAATGTCTGATATCGCGACATCTCATTTTTGATGCAAGACAAAGAACTAAGTTGAAGACTCAAAGTTGTCGCGATATCGGACTTTTTTCATGGGAAAAAGACAAAGTGAAAAAAGTGTCACGATATCTGACATGTCATGAAATCACGGTTCATAGAGGAGAGAGAAGATAAGGCGCTAGAATTGTCGCGATATCGTGACATGTCATGAATCAGGTCAAGAAAAAACAGGGCAAGGAAAAAACATCGCAATATCATGACATGTCAAGTTTTCACGACATAAAGTGAGGAAGGAACAAATAAAAGAAAATGTCACGAAATCATGACAAAAAAGAGAAGAAATCAAGAAATATGTCACGATTTCAAACAAGAGATGGGAATGAAAAGTGTCACAATTCGACATCAAAGAAAAAGAAAAACATCATGATTTCAGAAAAAAAAACAAAAAAAAAAGACCGATACATGAGCCAGAGCAAAGGAAAAAAAAAAGTCGCGATATCGCGACATGTCTCATTTTCGGAAAAGAGAAACAAAGCCGCAGAATAAAAACTCGCATATGACATGCTATTTTTGTCACGATTCATGAAGGCATTATAGAAGTGCAGGAAGTGTAACACGTGGCACAGAGGCATAGGGTATGATAACGCTAGGATAAGTTACATTAAGAAGATCAAACGTTCGACATCGAAAAAGTCAAAGACAACGAAGAGGTGAGGAAGACGAAATGATGTAGTCTAGGAAATGAAATGAAGCATCACAAGGCGAAACAGAGAGCATTGCTAGAAAGTTTAAAAGCAGAAGCACATATTGGTACAAGGGTCAGAAACCATTGTGAGCAGAGTTGTAGTGCCGAAGGCGAGAAGCCATTCTGGGCCTGCTTTGGAGTGTTTTTCTTCCCCTTTTTCTGGTTTTGAGAAAACTAGAGATTCTGCTATTGTAAAACAACATATTTTTAATGCATAAGTGTTCAAAAATTTGCATCTCATTGGCAAGAAAGGAGTTATTCTCTGCATGCAAGATTGAATGTTTATCTTTCCACTTTCCAGTTTTAGGCTTATAGATGGAGTTTAATGCAAGTTGTCTTGGTTGCTTCATGCGAATGTCTAAATCTAGAAACCGTAGTTAAAACCCTAGAAACCAGCACTTAGCTTATCTGGATTGTGCATGTTTGCAGGTTCAATAGGTTAGGTTGTATGCAGAAAACCTCATATCTTCGGTTTTGTCGAATAGGATAGCATCATACTGAATGCATTTTATTTTCAGTTTCTGTATTTCATTTTCATTCTTTCTGCATTTTGTTTATTTTCTTTTATTTTCCAAAAGTTTTAACTTTTCAAGGCATTAAAATGAACATCTACAAAATATCAAAATCTAAGAAACAATGAACAATCACTAAAGTTTCATGGTGAAATAAATCAACATTGCCCCTTGTTTACAGTTACTTGCAATCACTAAGGTGTTCCAAGCATTTAAATTGAATATCTTTATTTGAGATTACTAATACATATATGCAAATGCTAATATAGCGGAGACCTTGGAGAAGTTACTTGTTTAATTTCTTTGCAAGAGGGGATTTGGAACCCAAATCCTATTGGAGAGTGTGTTTTCACAATCGGGTGAAAATACCACTCAACAAGACATCATGTGCAACAATGGTGGAAGGAAGGTAAGCCTATGTATGGGACTAAGATGTTCTGTTTTGCCAAAATACCGCAATATATTAAATCCAAAATCAAGACTTGGAACTAGAAGGAGTTTGGGGATGTTCATAAAAAAACATGAAGTTATTTCTCAACTTGAAAAATTGAATAAGAAAATCCATTTAGATGGCCTCATAGAGAATAGAAGTGCAGATGAAATTAAACTCACAATTCAGTTAGAGGAATGAGAAAAAAGAGAACTCTTATGGAAGCAAAAATATAGAATTCAATGGCTCAAAGAAGGATATTGAAACACAAATTTCTTCCACAAATATCTTCTAGCCCGAAGATCTCACAACTTTATTTCTTCCCTGAAATCAAATTTTGGAGATGTTGTCTATACTTGGGATGGCATGAAATCTATTGTTATTGATTAGTTTTCCAATATTTTTGCTTCTACTCCTCTTGACTTAGATTCTCAACAAAATGTTCTTCAAGCAATCCCTTCTCTCATCACTTCTGAGGAGAACTCTATTTTGATGGCTCCTGTTACTATCAATGAGCTTCAACAAGTAGTTTTTAAAATGCAAAAAGGTAAAACCCCAAGTCCTAATGGTTTCCCCCATTGAGTTCTACCAATAGTTTTGGGATATCCTTCATGCTAATTTATTAGAGGTGGTGGAATAAGCCAAGAAAGACAAAAAAATTTTGAAGGTTATCAATAAAACTTATATTACTCTTGTTCCAAAAGCTCAAGAGGTTGATCATATCTCAACTTTTAGACCTATTGCTTTATGTAATGTTCTTCTCAAAATCATTACTAAGATCATGGAAAAAAGTTTGAAGCCTCTTTTGCATAAGATTATTTTCCTTGAACAAGGGGGTTATGTGGAAGGGCGTCAAATAGTAGATGAGATAGTTATTTCTTAGGAAGCCATCCATTCCATGGATATGCAAAAATATCCTTCCATGTTCATTTAGCTAGACTTATCCAAAACTTATGACAGAGTGTATTAGCACTTCCTTATCAAAGTTTTAAGGTAATTTGGTTTCTCTAAGGATTGGATGCATTGGATTATGGGATGTATCTCTTTATTTTCCTACTTAGTTCTTATCAATGGTAGACCTTCTCGGTCATTCCTAGCTTCCAGAGGTATTAGTCAAGGTGACCCGCTATCCCCTTATTTATTCATCATTCTTGATAAATGCTTGGGTAGGACTATAACCAAAAATAGGGAAAAAAAAACCCTTGAAGGAGTTACCATCGCTCATGGAGCTAGACCTATCTCTCATATTCAAATTTTCAATGACTCTACTCTTTTAGGTAAAGCTACAGTTAAGGAAGTTTCTAATATTAAGCAAATAATTAGCTATTTTTATAAGGCTACTAGGCAGTTGATCAATGAAGAAAAATCTAAAGTTATTTTCTTTCACTGCTCTGCCAGAAAAGAATCCATGTTCTTGGATAAATTAATATATAAGAATACCTCCCTTCTGATCACTTATTTAGGTATTCCCATCAATAATCAAAGGTAGGAAAAAAATATTGGAATTGGTTGTTTGAAAAAGTGAAGAAGAAAATTGAAAAGTGGACCAATAGGTGGATTTCTTCTGAGGGTAGAATCACCTTGGTAAAATCAGTCCTTCAAGCTATTACTATTTATGTTTCTTCCATGTTGAATATCCTAAAGGCTATTCTTCAAAATCTAGTTCAAATCAGTCATCGATTCCTATGGAGTGGTACTAAGGAGAAAATAAAATGGGCCTTGGTGAAATGGGACACTCTATGTCTTCCTAAGAATGTAGGGGGTTAGGATTATGGTATTCAATTAATAACAATAAAGCTTTAGCTACTAAATTATATTGGAGAATGTTGCATAACCCCAATACTATTTGGACCAATAATATCAATGCTAAATATGTTGAGAACACAAGTCCTGAAGACCTTATTAACTATCAACTTCCTACCAAAGGTTCTCCCATTTTAGTAGTTCTTAATACTATGAGTATTTGATAAATAAAAAATTATTTTGGATCATTCATAATGGTCAACAGGTAAATTTTTGGACAAATTCTTGGGATGGTCACAAGCCTTTTATAGCTCAGTTTCCCAATTGGAGGCCTTGGATGGAGGATTTTCACCGAGTTAACTGGATAAAGATGGCTAATTACTATCGATACCATATTGGTAATTAAAATTTTGGTAGATATTGGATCCCTATTGTGGACTGGACTATTCAAATCCTAGAAAGGCAAAGACAAGATATCCAGGGCATCCTTCATATGAGATCTCTCTCTTGGTCCCATGAAAAATATTATTTTAGATTGAACAACACTACTAAGGGTGAGTATTCAGTTGCTCAAGGTTATTTGACATTATGCCATAATAATCCCAACCAATATTTTGACATATTTTCTCATTTATGGATTCAAAATCTCTGGCCTAAGGTGATTTTATTTACTTGGCTTTTATTGCATCGTAGGGTGCTTACTAGTGAGCAACTTATGAAGTATGGTTTTCATGGCCCTTTTAGACGTGAAATGTGTGGAGAGAATGTAGAAAGTCTCAACCATATTTTTATTGAGTGTACTTTAGCCTCTAAGCTATGGAGGAGAATGGCCACTTTACTTGGCTTACAATGGTCTAATATTTTTCACTTTTGATCAGCTTTGGAGATATTGGCCTAAACAAGAGGGTGTTGATCACTTTATTAGGCAGTTAGTTTGGATGGGTTCTACCATTCTTATTTGGAATAATTGGAATGAAAGGAACAACCAAATTTTTAATCAATATAGGAAGGATATTCAATATATTTGGCAAAATATCATAACCAACTTAGTTGAATTAGTCCATCAACTCCTTAATCACCCCCAAAAATCCCACCAAATATGGGATCAAGTGATGCAAATATTGAAGATTAATTCTTCTAAGGGAAACCAACTTAAAGGAATGTGAATATTTATAATATGGATAGGACAAGAAATTGGCAACCTCCTCCTAAGGATTTTTGAAAAGTCAATACTGATGTAGCCTCTAGAGGGAACCCTGGAAAAGCTAGTACGGGAGGAATTGGTAGACTTTCAGATGGGTCCTTGGTTTTTACTTTTGCTGAGAATTTGGGTATTCTTTCCAATAACCTTGCTAAGGGGTATGGTATCCTCATAGGCCTTCAAGAGGCTACTAAGGTTGGATGGGAAAAGGTGTTAGTTGAGTCTGACTCTTAACTCATGATTAATATTTTGAAGACTCCTTCTAAGAATCATAAGGTTGATTGGAGAATAGAAATAATTATTGAGAAGATTCAATTAATCCGGATGGATTTTTTAAAAGTTGATTATAATCATGTGGTCATAGATAAAAACATGACTATTGATGCTTTAGCTAATTGGACTTTGGACAAAGGTGATCTTACTTGTTATGGCCACCCTCCTAGATGGTGGGCTTCACAGATAAGGGAAGCTCTTATTTCTATCATTTCTTTAGATGGCTCCAATTTTGAAGGTACCTAGTTTCTTCTTGCTTTATTTTTTATTCTCTTTGGTTCATTCAGGGTATTTTAGTTCCCTAGCTCAAAATTTTCTTTCTTTTTTTCCTCTATTGATTCTTACCTTAAAAGTCTTTTGGTCTAGAAAGGTCATTGTTATGTTCATTTTTTTTTTTTTTCTTTTTTTTTTGTTTAGTTTTTTGAGTTGTGTGTTTTTTTGTTTTATTTTATTTTTGTGTTATTTGTGTTGTTTTTTGTCATTCTTGTGTTTTTTGTTATTGTTCATGTGTTTTTGTTGTTATTGTTTTTGTGTTTCTGTATGTTTGTGTTAATTCATATTTTTGTGTGTAAGTGTTTTCTACATTTTTTGTTTTTGTTTATTGTCTATTGTGGGTTGTTTTTTTAATTTTATTTTTTAATTTTTTAGGTTTTGGTTGTTTTTGTTTTTCATGTTTTTGTTGATTATGTCTTTGTAGTGTTTTGTTGTTTTTGTCATGTTTGTGTTTTGTTTTGTTGTTCTTGTGTTTTTTCTATGTGGTTCGTGTTGTGGTTTTTTTTATCTTATTGTGTGTGTTTTTGGTTGTGATTTATATTTTTGACACACTCAAGAAGCATCATTTTTATTTTATTTTATTATTTTTATTTTTACGTATTTATTTATTTATTTTTTAATATTATTGTGTTTGTTTGCTCCTTGAGTATGCCAAAGGTGGTAGGCCAGGTTTAAGTCCTGGGCGATTTTTGTGAAATGGATACCCCTACCTCCTTGGGTCTTACCCGGATGTTTTCCACAAAAAAAATAATATTGAATCTATTCATACCAACTATAATCAAAACCAAGTTTTTTTAGAATATCATGTACAAAACTTTAGGAAACTCTATCATGTGCTTTGTTCATATCTAATTTCATAAGCATGCTTGATTTTTTCATGGAATAAAGAGAATGTATGGCCTCCTATGCAATAATTATACCATCAAAAATTTATTTACCATGAACAAAACCACATTGTTCCTTTGAGATAATATAATTTGGAATTCCTTTCAACCTACATGCCATCATTTTTGGAATGGTCTTATAAATCATATTATAAAGGCTTATTGTATGCAAATTATCAAAATATTTTATCTTGGATTTCTTGAGAACCAATATAATAATAGTGACATATCATTTATTATAGCCTTCCTTTTCCAAGCCTCTTCAACTACAACATGTCACCCTTCAATAAATTCTAAAACGTTTAAAAGAAAATTGTAGGAAATCCATTAGGGCCAAGTGCCTTGTTAGGATGGATAGAGAAAACCACTTCAAGTGGCTCATCCATAGATATCTTCATAAAAATATTATTTTGTCCTTGTATGATAATTGATGTAATATTTCGCAAAAGCTTATCCTTTGCATCATTGTCTTGCCTAGTATTTAACAAAATATTTTTGAAATAATTAATTGCTTCCTTTCTTATATCTTCTTCTTCCTCAATATTTCATCCATCTAGAGTTAAAATAATTTTTGATGTGATGAAAAGAAAAATTTATTTTTGTTATAGCATGATTTATTTTTGTATTTCTATCTCCTTCCTTGAGCCATTTCTCCCTAGATTTTTAGAACCAATATGACTCCTTTTTCAATGCATTATGATAATAAAAAAGTAATTGTTTTCCTCTCACATAAGAATCCTAATCTATTCCATTAGTTTATACTATATTTTCTAAATTTTTGAGCTTGGAATCAATTTCTTTTTTCTTTAAATATATTTCCTAAAAAAATGGCATTCCAAATCTTCATTTGCTCTAAATATTTCATCTTTTAACAAACTTGTACATGATCCTCCAAAATTTACATCATCCTACTATAACATAATCATCTAGAAAAAATTGGGGTCTTGGAGACACATAGACTAGAAAGAAAATGGTTTGTGATGACCATTATTGGGTAAATCACAAGTCAAAAGAAAGGGTTTGTGATATGATTTTGCTTGCAATAAAATATATAAAAACATATTGTATAATTTATTTGCAACCATTTGTTCGATAACAAGAAGATATCCAATATTTATACTATATGAGTTTGACCAATGCATTTATTATCCCATGTATATTGAAAACTTGAAGGACTAACATCCCAAAGTCCATTTGAATTGACAAATGAAGCAAAATTTTATATTGATTTAGACCATCTTGGAATACCACCCTTCTTTTCCAAAGGACATAGAATAGTGTTGAAATCACCCCAAGAATCCATAGATTACAATGAGTCATTCACTATGTTTCACAAATGTTTGCTAAGGTCCTTCTAACATTTTTTACAAGTAACTATAATTGGAGCATATACACTTATAACCCTAACTTTTATGTTTTCCTCTTTCCTACAAAATAGTCTAGCAACCCAATTACTTTTTGCTTCTAATAATTACCCATCCCATTTGTATTTGTACAATATTTTTGAAATACTATCTGAAGCTCCTATAGAAGAAACTACTAGACAATCACTCATATTCCAAATCTTTTTAAAAGCATCTTTATATATCTCACTACTTAATTTTGTTTCTTTTATTAAAATAATCGTATGACTATAACAACCTAATAATTCCTTAATAAATATTTTTTAGGGGTCTTATTCATACCCCTAATATCCAATGGTGTCATTTTCATCATCATCACTTTTTATTTTAGTGGGCTTAGCCCCACTTCTTGTTAACACCTATGATATTTTTTTGACTTCCCAAATCAATATCCCTTTAAGTTTCTTTTTCTCTTTTTTCATTCTTTTATGGCCTTCCTCTCCTTTTCCTATTCCCACTAACACTCTCATCTTCATCAATCTCTTCTATTTTTTCATATTGTCCATAATGAGTTTTATCTTCTAAATATTTATGTTGCCCTAAAGAATGTGAAATGCAAGGAATAGCCTCATAAACACTTTCTTCTTTGTGTACTTGTCCCCAAAACCTTAAAGTGCATGGATGATCCTCCATAGTCATTACTTTCTTATGCTGCATTGGAAACCCTAAATTTCCTTGGATGTCCTCCATATGCTTTTCTTTATTGTGTTGCTCTTGAAACCCTAGATTAACCTTGACCTCATTCACTTTATTTGCTTTAAAATTTGTCTCTCCATATTTCTTTGCTTTAAAATTTACCTTTCTATCTTCCTTCACACCTTTGACTCCTTTTATATTTAAACTTACACATTGTACTTCCTCATCCCTTGGGTCATTTTTTCTTCTAATGGTTGATTTGAGTGCACTATAATAACCTTTGCCATTTGATGACACATAGGGTTTTTTCTTACCACTTTCTTAGGAGTGGAAAATCCTTGCTTTGACCCCATTTCTCCTATGATATGAGCTCCTTGTTTCACATTAAAGTTTACATCAAGCCCAAAATTTTCCATCTCTTTCTCCATCATTTTTACTTTTCTAATCTCTTGCCATGTGTTCGATTTTATGATATTTGTGACATCAAAATGCAATGTTTTTATAATCCTTCTCTTGATTCATATTTAATCCTAATGTATTGTGGTAAAGGTTTTGAAATATCCATGGCAACACTTATTCAAGTGTATACAACATGCCTTATCTCCTTAGTAGTTGGTCTCTCTTGGATGAACTCACTTAGAGTATTAACAATATTCTTCAAAAGCTCTTTATTGATGAGTTGATAAAGAAGTCCAAAAAGCCTAATCCACACCAGAAGCCTTTTAATAGTCTCTATCTCCATAGAAAAATTTTCACTCCATGGTATTAAATATAGTGCATCTTTACCCCTAAACCAAGGGTCTCCATCAATTATTTTATCCCTTATTTTTGAACCAGAGAAGATAATGAGGAAAAATCCTTTTGAAATAAAATACATGGAGTAATTTGAATTCAATCCTCACTTTCACTTGATCTAATTTTAAATCTCAAAAAAAATTGGCCAATATCCATGGAACTTACATATTAACCCTCTCGTTTTAAGAACCATTATATCATGCTTAATCATCTCATCCCTAATAATCACCTCTGATGTAGTATCTACTAGGATAGGATTTATCATAGAATTGATCTTCTTCTTATCACTAACTAGGGCATCCATACTTCCACCTAAGGCATTCATACTTCCACCTAAAGCATCCTTACTTCCAACTAGGGCATCCTTACTTTTAGTAGGGACTTTCAAAAATGACTTTCTTTCCAGGTTATCTAGATTTTCTTCATATGAATCCTTTAATTTTTGAATTTCTTCTAAGATTTAGAACAAGAAGTTGCACTTGCTACTTGATAATACTTTGCTTCCTACTTCTTGCTAACACTTCCTCCTTACTCCTAGCTTGCACTCACTCCGTCTACTTACTAAAGACTCATTTTCATATTCCTTAAGATATTCATATAATTTACAAATTATTATTATTATGATTAAGTTATGTATGACTTCTATTGGGACCCACTCCCATTAAAATAACCAAAATATTATATTATTCTCATTATATTTCTATCAAGTTCATTAAACCATATTCAACTTGTCTTTTTATCAAAGATATTCTTAATTTGCCTTTCTATCAAAGATATTTTTCATCTTCCTCAAACTATTATGTTTCCACAACCAACTCCCTAATATTAAGAGATAAAATCCCACTCATCCAATTGTTTTCTAGAATTTGAATTTTGTCAAGATGTAAATCAACACTGCAAATGACTAAAATATTTGTAGCTTGGTTTCCATTTCTATAAATATGTTGTCCATGATAACATGTCAATTCCCTAATAATTACATTTAAAAAATTTCAAACAAGAAGGGAAAATATTTTTGCATATCCTCCACTTTCTTCCAAGTGGTATTTCTTTCAGAGAAATGGTCCCACTAGACCTTACATTGCTCAAGAGTCTGATTTCGCATAGTCTTAGAATGAAACTCAAGAATCTTTATTGGCATCACTTCAATTACCTCTGGATTTGTCATTTGTAAATTAGAAACATCCCACACATGTTCAAGGTCAACAACATATTTCCTAAGAAAAGATATATGGAAAGTATCATGGATTTTTGACAGATTAGGAGGTAAGGCAAGTCGATATGCAACCAAATTGATCTTCCTAGTGATCTCAAAGGGTCCTACAAATCATGGATCCAACTTTATGGATTCAATCACACTTTTCATTGGTTTAACCCTTAGGTACACTTTGTCTCCCACTGAGTACTCTCTCGAAGTTCTCTTTAAAGCTACATAACTCTTCTTCCTATTAGCAACTTCTTTGAGTCTTTGCCTAATTACCTTCAATTGATCTTCCATTTCTTTGACCATTTCTGGACCAATCACAACTCTATCTTCTAGGTTATCCCAAGATAATGGTGTCCTACAATTTCATCCATACAAGGCATCTAAAGGTGTCATTCCTAGAGATGATTGATGCCCATTGTTGTAGGTGAACTCTACTAGATGTAGATAGTCTTCCCAATGAGACTTGTGATCCATAAAGGACATGTGAAACATATCCTCTAGTACTTGGTTTACCCATTCTATTTGACAATTTGTCTCAGGGTGGTATGCCAAACTCATATTTAGTTTTGTACCTATTGAATGATGAAGGGATTTCCAAAATTTAAAAGTGAACTTGAAATCCATATCTGAGATAATTACCTCAAGAAACCCATGCAATCGAAACACTTCTTTGGAAAATTTGTTATCCACCACTTGAGCATCATCCTTGGTACTTCCAAGTTTAAAATGCATAACCTTAGTCAATTTTTTGACTACTACAAGGATTGCATCATGTTGGTACATAGTTTTAGGTAAACCTACTATAAAATCCATAGATATGACCTACCATTTTTGTATACACTATTATACAACCCCCTCCAGACTCCCCCCCCCCCTAAATATTAAAATTAAGATAAAATTGGTGATATCCTTCTTCATCCCTACCCATAAGAAGGTTCTTTTCATGTTCTCCCTCATTTTGGCTCCTCCAAGGTGAGCATAATAAGGAGATCTATGGGATTCTTGCATTAATAGTTTTCTTAAATCACCCACTTTTGGTATGATGATTCTACCTTTGTAGCACAAAAGGTTATCTATCATTCCAAACTCCTTATCACCCTTAGGGTCCCTATCCATTCTAGCTCGAATTTCTAAGCAATACTCATCCTAAGATTGCTCTTGTCTCACTTGGTCCATCAACTTCATGTAACTTCTGGTTATGGCTACTATGTGTCTCCTTCTGCTCAAGGCATCAACAACCTTATTATTTTTCTCTTTATGTACTCAATATTGAAAGTCATACTCAGTGAGAAACTCGATCCATATTCTCTATCTTGCATTGAGTATTGGTTGGGTAAATATGTACCTTAGACTTTGGTGGTCATATTTTAATTCAAAAGGTCTCCCCACAAAATAGTGGCACCAGACCTTTAGAGCATGCACCATAGTAGCTAGCTCTAAATAGTGAGTAGCATAATTAACTTCATGGCTTCTAAGCTTCCTTGAAGTATAAGCTACTACTGAATCTTCTTGCATGAGTACTCCTCCTAACCCTTCCAATGATGCATTAGTGCATACTAAAAAATCTCCTTGTGGATCTAGAATTTTCAATATTGGTGTGGTAGTGAGTTTTTACTTTAGTAATGCGAAGGTAGCTTCACACTTTTTTGTCCATTTAAATTCCTTCCCTTTCTTCTAAAGGTTAGTTATTACCACATCAATCTTGAAGAAATATTTTATATAATATCTATAGTAGCCCATTAACCCCATGAAGCTTCGTATCTCAATAATATTAGTAGGGGATGGTCAATTTAATATGGCTTCAATCTTCTCTGGATCCATAACAATTCCTTCTACTGATATAATATGTCCTAGATATCATACCTCTAAAACATAGAAATCACTCTTGGCTAGATTTCCATAGAGTTGGTTTTCCCTTAACAACTCTAACATGATCTTGAGATGTTTATCATGTTCTTCCTTGTTTCAAGAGTATATCAAGATATCATCTAGAAATACAAGGATAAACTGGTCTAGGTGTCTTCTGAATATGTTGTGCATTAAATTCATGAAGGCAGCTAGGGTGTTAGTCAATCTAAAGGGTAGGATTATAAACTCATAGTGCCCATACCTAGTCTTGAATGTCGTCTTGTGAGTATCCTCCTCACGTATTCTTAACTGGTGATAACTTGATCTTAGATCGATCTTAGTAAACATCATGGCATCTCTCAATTGATCGAATAAATCTTTGATTCTAGGTAGGGGATATCAATTCTTGATTGTAGCTTTATTCAACATCCTGTAGTCAATACACAACCTTAAAGAGTTATCTTTATTTTTCATAAATAAAATTAGTGCACCCCAAGGTGACACACTTGGTTTTATCAACCCATTTTCTAATAACCCTTGCAATTGTACCTTTAATTCTTGCATCTCGATAGGAGTCATCCTATATAGAGATCTATGAATTGGTTTCTTCTCCTAGCATAAGATCAATAGTGAAATCAAATTCTCGCACAGGAGGGAGTCTAGGTAAATCCTCAAGAAATACATCCTTGAAATCCTATAAAATTGGGTGTGTTTCCAACACCTCTTTATTTTGGTCTTCTCCAACTTTATTTAGCTTAATCACATAGACTATCCCTCCTTTCCTGAGAGCTTTCTTTAATTACATAGCTAACAACATCTAGGGTTTGAATGCCCCTTGCTCACTATGAATTCTTAGTCTTTCCTTGCCTTCTTCAGAATACTCGATCCATCTATCTTGGAAATTGATTACAACTTTATGGGCCTATAACCAATCCATCCCTAGGATCACATCAAAGGCATGAAGTGGAGCTACATATAAGCAATCTTCTATGGTTTCACTAGCTAAAATAATTTCTATCATAGGAAAACACTGGTTTACTAAGTAGATTTATCCAGAACCATACTTGACCTTCCATCCATGAGCTAAATATCCTAGCCTTTCCAACATATCCTTTTATAACTTACAAGAAATGAAGCTATTAGTGGCCCCACTATCAATTATAATATTCACTTGCTTATAAAAAATCTTACCTTTTAAAATCAATGGGGTAGTTTACCCCTCAAGCTTTTGACTCCTAGTTGCAGCGTAGATCTAGTGTGCATGTTCCTTTCCTTTAGCACTAGATGTGCTCGGTCCCAATCGATGTGGACATTGATTACCAAAATATGGGCCTCTATAATAGTAACACCCATCCTTGGGTCCTTGCCACTTTTTCAACTTTTTCTCCTCTCCTTTGATTGTTGGAACTAAATTTTATGATTTTTGTAGTTGAGGTTTAGTATTATTGGGGTTGTTGCCTTTCTTATAAAAGTTCTTCTTGAAATTTTTTTATTTCCATTAGATTTATTCTTAGGATTTTGGGGGTTTTTAGCCTTCTAACCTTGTTCACCCTCCCATTTTACAAACCCATCACTATTCCTCTTCCTTAGTGTCTGTTGATCTTGCTCAGATAAGGTGTCATATTTGTAATGGGAGTGTGACTCTACTTTCTTCTCCAGGTCATACACATTTTGTAATGACTTAGGCTCATGCATGTCTACATCATGCTTTATCCTAGATTCCAACCCATGAGTAAACTTATGAACCCATATTTTCTCATTATAGGTAGGTACATACTTCAACAATCTTACCAAATTTTTGTAGTATATCTCCACTATGTTGGTTCCTTGCCTTAAACTAGAAAACTCCTCAAATTTTAGAGCATAGAAATGCTCCGTAAGGAACCTATTTTTGAAGATGACTATAAATCCCTTCCATGGGATATCTATTGGTTCAATATTAGTTTCCTCATAATAATTTTCCCACCAATCTAGGGTGGTCCCTTCAAGGTAAATCATAGCCCAAATAGTCTAGGTTCCTAGAGAATATCCCTTTATCATGAAGTAAACTTCCAATTCTCTTAACCAAGCCTCAACTTGCATCTCCTTCTCCTTCTCCATCAAACTTGGAGATACAAATATTCTTTAGGTCTCTTGTCATTTCCTTTTCTAAAAGGGCTCTAGCTTGTAACTATTTTGTAATCAGTCCCTCAACTTGGTTAACCTCTGAGCCTCTAGCCTACAAATTTTGATTCGTAATGGTTTCTAACACCTATCTCATCTGATCTTGCATGGAAACAACTATATTAGTGAGATCTTCCATTCCCTTGTTGGAAGTTTTTGGATCCTCATTATGGATCCTTTCTTTTATATTACTTTGTCGAGTCTATCTAAGTGGAGGTGTAGGCCTCCCCTTTCTAGCCTTGGGTGGCATCTTGACCTAGTTACAACCAAGAAAAGGATTAGGTTACAACTTCACCTTAAATTGTATCACTAATTCAAGCTACAATACATAGTTCTTCTTTCCAAAAGCATCAATAATCTAACTAGGATAACATTCCAATATTATGATGTATCATTAATACCAAAGCCCATACTTAGGTATATAACATTCATCCACTCTTGGGATTAATTCCCATTAGAATCTAGCAAGTAGAGATTCTAGGTCATCCCAACTTTAGCTTAAACTTAAGCAAGCCTTCATTGGATACATCCAAATATATTTAACACATAAGAAGCTCTATACCCTCGTACCTAGAGCTCTGATACCAAATGTAACAACCCTAAAAAATAAGAAATAAAAAACACACAAAAAGAAAGAGAATTTTTTTGACTAAGGAGAGGGATTCATAAACCCCTAACCAACATTAGGTTAACTTAATGTTTAATAAAATCCCCTAAGTTCCTCAAAGAACTATATCTCATAAGATTTCCTCATGCAAGTCCATCTGCGTAGGTGTATCATATGTCATGCAAATAAGTCCATCAATCTCATCATTATCGATGAGCTAGACTTATCACCTTCAGCCATTAGAAGGTATACATGCATCTCCATACTCTACACAAGCCATTATGCATAGGTATGTTACGTGTATTGTGAGTTAAGCTATCAATCTCATCTTTCGACAAGCTATCTTAACTCAGATGTAGTCTTTCCACAAACCTAGTTACCATTCTCCCTAAGGGGTCTTAATCCCTTAGGTCCACTATGTTCACCCTAAGGGGGTCTCAATCCCTTAGGTTATCCTCTAAGTTCACCCTAGAACTTATTACTTATTATTATTAGCAAGGAAAACAAGGATAGCACTAGATACTAAATCTAACAAAACATAACTCATACAACATGCAAAGATACTAGAAAGAAAGCCATATCCAAGAAGATAAACATGAACTAGAAAGGATTTAAATACAAAGCATAAATAATTCAAATAACAATTTAGAGGTACATCTTCCAACATTTGATCAATTATTACATATAAGCAAGTATGGTAAATCCTCTATACTTTTAAAGAATAATATATTACATCAATTTCATCAGGGAAATCTCCCCATAAATCTAGTCTATTTGAGCATAAGTAAATAAATGGTAAGTAGAGAGAAAATTGGTGCATTGGTCCATTCGTAACTTTGGTCCTCCCACTCTTCCATCAGTTATTTGAGGATAGTAGGGGATCAGGGCACTCATAGTTTAGGATAGGCATACCTCTAAATGCATTTACTTTTTTACTTTACCAAATTGTAACTAGATAATTTAATCAAGTCTTTAACCATCTAATAGCATAGTTGATATCATAAAAGAATCATTACTTTTATTATCTCCTCTCAAATACCCCTAGAGAGAGATTTATTCAACATGCTCTGTTTAGATCATGGTTATTACTTAAATCAATCCTAGTCTTGTCTTTAAAGCATTAAAGTCCCATACCTTTAACCTCTAAAACAATCCTTTCATTTATTCACCAAATTAAAGCTTTTCTCCTTAATTTTTAAAAATAAATCTTTTCCCGTTCATTCTATAAACTAAAGTCCCATACCTTTGGTTTACAAGTAAACTATACCATTCAGTTAATGAATCAAAAGCACCTGCTCTAATCCATCAATAAACCCTTTCTTTACTATCAACTAAAGCTCACGACTCTAATTAATAATAATAATGAAATCATTTATTTTCACTAATATAATAATTCCATATCTAATTAATCATAAATTCATATGTTCTTCTCTTTACATTAATCAAATAATTCCATATCTAATTAATCATAAAGTCATATGTTCTTCTCTTTACATTAATCAAATAATTCCATATCTAATTAATCATAAAGTCATGTTCTTCTCTTTACATTAATCAAATAATTCCATATCTAATTAATCATAAGGTCATATGTTCTTCTCTTTACATTAATCAAATAATTCCATATCTAATTAATCATAAAGTCATATGTTCTTCTCTTTACATTAATCAAATAATTCCATCTATTTCTAAATAATTAAAACATCACTCTTTTAATTAATACGCCCAACAACTAAAGTGACGCCCATATCTATAAGCGAGAGGGTGGTCTCTCCAACAACCAGAGCTTGACTTCACAAGGAAACCAAGAAGGCCACACAACATGGGGGCATAAGAGAAGGGTACATGATGGATGACAATCACCCTCAACATAGGTTGGAGATAGAGGAACTAGCTCACTACTGCCCACAGGGTGCACAACAAAATCTGTCAATCATGGTCGGAATCGACATCAACTAGCTGCAAAGGGAAGGAGTGCTTTTTTCAAAATGAAGAGGGGGTTTTACCATGGCATAACTCATCAACCAATGTACCTCACAAAGATACTAGCCATAATTGATGATAGGTAATGGTTGCTATCCACATGACATCATTGGTATGGCTAACCCAATTCATAGGGAACACACTATCAATCACTATCAGCCTAACACTAGCAGAGATGACCTCCACCAACATAGTTGGATTCACTCTACGAAAGGTAAACATAGTCGAACACTACGCCCTAACATACAGTTGGAAAAGGCAATGAGCCACTTCTAACAAGGAGGGGATTAGGCATACCAACTCATGCACAACTAGACTTTCTCCTCCTAGGGAAATGAACCAACATAAGGTGCATAGGGACAACAAGTTATCTTGACTTGGTGTGGACAAACCTCCAACCAACACAACTCACAAGGTAAGAAGTTAATCCTAGCCAAAAAACTAGTGGCTTACACATTTAAAAACCTATTAATGAGGCTAAGTTAACCAACCAACCTGAAGTCCTTCAAAATTGATGAATCTCTTCCTTTCTTAGGCACAACCTTCATCTAACACTGACTATGAATTCTAGTTCTTTCTTCCAAATTTATTTGAAGATTTTCTCCTTCTCTCCTCCATGAGCTCAATCCAAAAAACCCAATGGTATCCCTTTTTTTCTTTTTTTTTCCTTAAGGGACCGTGTTCTCCCTTCAATGCTTCCATCGCCCTCATCAATGCGCTCATTTTCCAATCTTAACTTCTGTATAATCCCCACCGATCACAGGGAGATATTTTATTTTTCTTTAAACCATTCAATCCTTGTTTTGGTAGGCACAAAACTTCCTTTCTAACATCGACATGAAGTTTCCATTTCCTTCGCTCAACTCTACCGACTAAAGAACTCTTCCTTAAAAATATTAAAATTAAGATCTTTTGGGTAGTCTCCCATGCAATGATATTAGCATTAAGGAACCATATTCTTCTTTATAAGAATATTC